>JALQSN010000033.1:0-306419 GCA_023690525.1 Holotrichia oblita | reverse complement strand
TGGTGCGATATCTTTGCTGGCAAAAAAGAAACAAAAGCGGATAAATAAAGGATAAATTGCTAAAATGAAAATATTAACAGTAAAAAATCTAAAAAAGACATATCATCCCAAAAAGGGAGTGCCGCAGGTTGCTTTGAATGGCGTATCCTTGGAATTTGATACGGCGGGAATGGTGTTCATCCTTGGCAAAAGCGGGAGCGGCAAATCTACGTTACTTAATCTTTTGGGCGGACTGGACACTGCTGATAGCGGTGAAATAATCATTAAGGGAAAATCAAGTGGTGTTTTTTCGCAGAGTGAGTTTGACAGCTATAGGAATACCTATGTTGGATTTATTTTTCAAGAGTATAATCTAATTGACGAATTTTCGGTTGCGGAAAATGTAGGACTTGCGCTTGAGCTTCAAAATAAAAAAGCTGAAAAGGAAGAGATCACCACAATCCTTGCCGAGGTAGATTTGTCCGAATATGCAGATAGGAAACCAAACGAATTATCCGGCGGACAGAGGCAACGTGTGGCGATTGCGCGTGCGCTTATAAAAAATCCGGAAATCATCTTAGCGGATGAACCGGGCGGCGCATTGGATGCAGCAACGGGAAAACAGGTTTTCGAGACGCTTAAGAGACTTTCAAAAGACCGGTTGGTGTTGATTGTAACGCATGATAGAGAGACTGCGGAAAAATTTGGAGACAGGATAATAGAGTTTGCGGATGGAAAGGTTATTTCCGATATAGAAAAAACTGCTGCCGCATCTATAAAAAATACGGAAAACGGTGAATCGAGCTTCAAGCTGATAAAATCAAGGCTGCCATATAAAACATCTTTTCGGTTAGGGGCAAGCGGGTTAAAGCATAAACCCATAAGGCTAGCCGTTGCGGTTTTTCTCGCGTTTGTTTCGTTCGCGCTGTTTGCCGTGTTTGACACGATTGCGGCTTATAATATGCCTAATGTTATGCTGAATTCGCTGATAGATACGGGCGATCCTGTTGTAAGCATTGTCAAAACTGTTCAAGTAAGAGAAGATTACGAGCCGGATGTAGGCATGGAGCAATCCGATATTGATTACATTAAAGGTAAGTACAATAATTATTCTTTTGTGCCGTTTTATACTACGGCATATAACAGGACTTATTCCTTTTCTTCACAGCTGTTTACAAATAATTCAAATGATTACTATCCTGTGGATATATCCTGCTTATCCGAGGCAATTGACGTATCTGAAATCGATGGAAAGATGCTTTACGGCAGACTGCCGCAAAAAGCGGGCGAGGTTACCGTATCTAAGCTGATATATGAGAGTTTTGTTTATTACGGCATAGATAATGGTGGAGTAAGACAGGAAATAACAGAATATAAGGACATTATAGGTCTGAAGTTAATTGATTTTACGCCACAAGAAGAATTGGAAATTTGCGGAATATTTGACCACGGTATCGAAGCCTCGCGTTTTGAAACGTTGAAACAGCCGGACACGCAGCAGGGCAGCGTTACCGAGAGGGCGTATCGCAACTTACTTCGCGACGAATGGTTTTTACTCAAAAAATATTCTCCGCTAGCAACGGGTATTATATATCCGGGCTCTTATAATATGCCGCAGGGCAGCTATAGATTTCATTTGAGCGGTTATGGGTACGGTTATCCTGTACAGCCATATAGTTTTGAAACGAATCCGACCGACACAATTTATTTTGAAAGCGGAAAAAATTCTCTTGCCGATAATGAGATATTGGTTTCTCCACGCGCATATGCCTCTATTACGGAAGACGACAAGGGCAGATTTATGAACAGCGTATATGAAAAGGCATATATTATTGCCGCAAATATTCTTGATAGCGTCAGAGATAAGATACAAAACGGTGAAACAGGCTATATTTTTAGCAACTTGAACGCATTTGCATCATGGGATATCTTTCGCCATGAAACTGCGGGAGAGATTTCTAGACGGTTTGCTAGTCAACTATCCGTCGATTTTTTTTTCGTTGACAACCAGCCCAATGCGGATGCTGTAAGGGAATTATTTAAGAATATAGATTATTTCAGTCTTTATTTAGAGTGTTTCTCCGATATGAAAGTAACAGAGCATACTTTTAGTATCGAGGACAGAACGACTGAAAAGAACTACAGCCTGCCCGTTAAAGTTGTCGGGCTTACGCTTACAAAAACGGATAACTTTGATGACGACGCTATATTGTATCATTCAGATTTATTAAAAAACGTCTATCCGCAAACGCCTATTGTTGCAAGCGGAGTATTCGTCAAACTGAATCTAAGTAAGTCCGATAAAAGTATTTTGGATTTTTCTTTTAATTATAGCGACGGTGTGCGTTATAAAATGTACACTTCTGTTACCTATAGCATGGAAATTGCCGACGATTTGTTAAAGACGGCGAGCGGTATATTTATTTGGATAGCTCTCGGCTTTGCATTATTTGCGTCGTTAATGCTGATAAATTTCATTTCTGTATCCGTGTCGCTCAAAAAACGGGAGATAGGTATACTTCGCGCACTCGGGGCAAGAGGCAGAGATGTTTTTATGATATTTTTCAACGAAAGCCTGCTGATAGCCTTTATTAATGTTATTCTTGCCGCAATAACTTCTGTAGTTGGCTGTGCAATAATTAACTCGCTTATACGAAAACAGACATATATCGTACTTACAATGTTGAACTTTGGTATAAGGCAGGTATTGCTGTTAATTGGCATAAGTGTCGTCGTAGCGGCCATTGCTACTTTAATACCTATATTTCATATAGCCCGCAAAAAGCCCGTTGACGCAATGGCTGACAGATAAGAAGTGTTTCCATACGAGATTTTTGTCCTTTTTGGCGGAGTATTTAAAGCTTAATTGTAACGGAAATTATGTCATATGATTTCTCGTATTTTGCGATGAAAGAGATGCATTAATAATTATAGCCCAACAATCTATATTCAAAAGTCTTTTATTTTTAGTCGGGTTGTAGTAAAATATGTTTATGAAATCCAAATACCCAAATCTAAAAAGTTTTAGAGCTTTCTATAAGCCATACCGGGCGAAAATTATTCTGTTTGCGCTTTTTACTATTCTCGCAGGCTTGTTTACATTGACCTTTCCTTTCGCTGCGTCAAACATCATAATCAATTTAACGGATGGAAAATATGACGAAATGATAAGGTTTGCGGCAATATTGTTTGGACTTATCTCTGTCGAAGCAGTGTTAAACTTTGCCGGGGATTACTTATTTTGCAAAATAACTAATGATTTATTTTTTGATATAAGAAAAAAAATTGCTTACAACTCTACGAAATTAAATCTGGAGACTGTTTATGATAAAGGGACAGGGTTCTTTTTGGAACGGCTTGCAGAAGATAGTAAAGAAGCCAATGTGATTCATTTAAATATTTGTAAATCAATTATCAGTCTTGTAATCAACTTGGGCTTTATCGGGTATATAACAGCATTAAATACATGGCTTGGTTTGATATTTTTGGCAGGTCTTTCTATTCTTGTTTTCCTTGAATATTTCAAAGTGTCAAGAATGCTTAGAAACAAAAAGAAAGCGAAGCCGTGCATTTGTATTTGCAGGGATTTACCCGCTTGAAATTTATGGCAAACAGCTACGCTTTCTTCTTCTTTTAGCGTACTTTCGATAAAACTTATCAGGTCTTGTATGTTTTCCAAGGATTTTTTCATAAAATTCTTTTCTAATAGAATATTGTTTAGTTTATAATGGATTTTAATTGGCTACGACAGTTTTGTCCGATTCTTTACATATTTACAAAAATATAGTAACACTAAATTTAGTGTATGTCAAGTTTTTTACGCTAAATTTAGTGTATTTTGATGATATGAAAAAGACATTTGGAGATAATTTGAGGGAAATAAGAGAGGAGGCCGGTCTATCTCAAGGTATGCTTGCACAAAAGTTAGGCACTACGCAACAGCGTGTGAGTGAGTGGGAGAAAGATAAAATAGAGCCGACACTTTATAACATAATTAAACTGACGAAAGTCCTTGGCGTAAGCTTTGAGGAACTGACGGAAGGTATCGAAGAATAAATTCCCTAGACCGAAATAAATTTAGGGAATTTCTTTAAATTTGATAAGAGAGATAACTGTTTTATTTGATAATTTGTCTGCTGCTAAATGAAGTAAAGAAAAATCTAATTGTCGTATATTCTCTATTTCGCGGTTATGCGCGATGCAATCGTTTAAGATTTTCTTAAACACTCATTATCAAAGCAATTTGCTTTTCGCGCTCTTTCTTTACAGCATTTAAGTCGAGCGGATATATTTGATTAATTAACGTAATTGCCATATCTGTCGCCCATAACGCATGTGCTTTGACGTGCGGTATACAAGTAATTTGCGCCATTATTTTGTAAAATTTTTTCTTGATAAGTTCGGGTTTTTCACGCGCGTTTTTATTGAAATTAAGGAAAGCGATATTTCGAGATTCGTGATAGTTCGTTTTTCTGTCAATCCAACGCTGTACCGCTGCAAACATATGCTGTATCTCTTCGCAAGGCTCAGATTTTACGATTGTCAAAATATGTTCTGCATAAAGCAAACCAAATTTAGCCATGTCATGCTTTGTTTTGGTGTCAAAAATCCTTATAAATTCATCTCTTAATTCGGGCAAATCGTCTATTTTGCCTACGAGCCGCTGGTATTCGTATATGTTCATACAATCTCACTTTATCAAACCGCTCTGCAAAAGTCAATGAAACTGTTATAAACAAAAAGCAGCAAAGTTTTGCCTAGTATTTGTTTTAATAGGAATTGGACGGCATAAATAATCTTAAATTTATTCATTATTTTCGTTTGATTCCTTTCGAGAAATAAATGAATACAAGTGACCGTCGCAACCGCTATTGGTCTCTCGAAAAAACTTAACACAATCAAATCATATTGAAATGGCAAAAAAAAACAAAAAGTATTGTTTGATTTGGTATCGTTTGTTGTTAAATATGCATTATGATGCGCTAGTCATCGAATTTCGAATAATTTTATTATATCAATATTTAAAATATCTGCAATTTCAAATAGCATTTCTAAAGTGACGCCAGTATCCATATTTTGTGCTTCAATGTTACTTAAATGAGTCCGGCTTATATTTAACTTTTCAGCTAAATTTTCCTGTGTTAGGCAATTCTTTTTTCTATAATAACTTATATTTAATTTTATGGAGCGCAAACGTTCATAATAATTTTTATTCATGACATTATTATGAACTGAAATGAATAAATTTTCCACAATGTATCAATTTGCATTTGCAACATAATTATTTGCATTAGATATCAAAAAGTGTTATAATGCAAAGTATGAAAACAGCGATTATAGGTTCAAGAGAAATAAAAATAAAAAAGATCGATAAATTTATTTCTGAAAATACAAGTTTGATTATCTCTGGCGGTGTACGGGGAATAGATATATTGGCTGAAAAATATGCGGATGAGTGCGGTATAGCTAAACTAATATTTTTGCCCGAGTATGAAAAATACGGAAAATCAGCATCGCATATTAGAAATAAGCTTATTGTCGAAAATGCGGATATTATAATAGCTATTTGGGATGGCATATCACGCGGTACAAAATTTAGTATAGATTATGCTAAAAGTTTGGGCAAGAAGATAAAGCTTATTTTGATAGACGTAATGGGAACAGAGATTTTGCCTGGGAATTTTGGAAAAGACTGTTTCGGCAATGGAGAGCATCTTGATAAAAACGGTGAAACAATAGAGTGCTGTTGTGATGAATGCGATTATTTGCAATGCTGTACTAATGAAAAAATTTTCCAAAATTGTATTAATTGCTTGGCTGAATATTGCCCTAGAAAGTTTTTATAAATTCAAAAAAACACCGCAGATGGAGTTTTATATTGCTTTTCGCAGTTAATCTATGCAAAAAAAATCGCATTAAATCTACGGTTTTTTTGCTATCTTTATGACGAGATGAGATGAAATATAGATTATACATTTCATCTCAGTTGGTAGTGTGTTGAGAGATATATATGAGTCTTATAAAATTTTATTACTGTAATATTTATTAATAATACTTTCAATTCCATCATGGCTAACAAAAAGTATAGGCTTCTCTATATCTGAGTAAAAAACATAGTTGCCGGTAATAAGTTTAATTTTTATTACTTGAGACCAAGAAATAATTTGTGATTTACCAATCTTTTTTTATTTGAAACGCCCGTTTCATTTATTGTTTTTTCTATTTGCATAGTAATAAACACAAAAACGGTTAAAATCGTGAAGAACACTAACATGCTCACACACATTATTGTGCGAGTAGCGGGAGAAATATGTTCGTCTTTTATGAAAAAATAGAGTATTATTACTGCTGTAATAAATATGTAACAAGGAATAAGCATAGCTAAAAGCAGTTTGTTGTTAGTTTTTATAGAAAAGCTTGTCTCGCTTTTTTGAATTCTGAAAATATTATTTTTCATTTTTTTCCGCCTTTTGTTTCAACCGGAATATTGTTTACTTCAAGACAATCAATAAAATCAAGTACTATTGACAAATCATTATCTATTGTAATTAATTTCTTTGCATTATTACCGTATATAGATATTTGCGCTGAACCACGATATCCTGTATTTATAAAAATGCATTTGCTTACTTCGGCAAAAGGCAGTTTAATACTTTTCTTAAAAACATATTGAATTATAATATAATCGGAATAGATAATTATTTTTCTGTGATAACACATAATCAATAGAAAAATCAATAATATTACAAAAGAAAGAAAGCCAAAAGAACAACCGATTGCGGCTTCGGCGGTCGAATTCATGGCACTTTGCATTTGTGGAATAAAAATCGTTAACACTGAACCAAATAAAATAACAGAAAAAAATATAACCGCAAACCAGCATATTCCTCTTAATACTTTCGGATATGATAACTCTTTAATTTTTTTCACAGGTAAATTATAAACTAAAACAGATCAAAAAGTCAATTTTTTGACAATTATATTTTTTGTTTATCTTCTCATCAGGATTTGAATTTTGTTTATTTACAATTGACAAATGCTTTATCCGTAACATGGAAATATCAAATCAAAAAAATGATTGAAATGGCACGGACAGATGTTTATAATGTCCGAAAATCTAAAAAAATACACTTTCTAATACAGAGAAATACAAGATTTTGGCAAGATGAGGATTTCTTGAAAACTCGGCTTTTTGCATATTGCTATCCTTTTGCACGCACTGAGTGCATTTTTACATAGTATAGCACGTATTGCGTACAATAGCAATATGAATTCATATGATATATTGCAAAAAAACTTAAAATCTTTAAGAGTAAATAATTCTATGACACAACAGGAGCTATCGCTAAAAATAGGAGTAGCAAGGGCAAATATTGCCCGCTACGAAACAGGGGAAAATATACCGCCGTTAGATGTTATAATTAAGTACGCCGATTTTTTCGATACTACTTTAGATGAATTGTTTGAGAGAGATACATAAAAATATATACCAAAAAACAGCCCGTTTTGGACTGTTTCTCGTTTGTGTTCCACGACAGTGGAATTGTTAAATTGGTAGCGGCAGTGGGATTCGAACCTACGACCAATCGGGTATGAACCGAGTACTCTAGCCAGCTGAGCTATGCCGCCATAAAATTTGCTTAATCATTATAGCAAATATTTGCCTGTATAGCAAGAGTTTTTGGCATCTTTTTTGATTTATGTTTAATCTTTTCTTTTTCTCTTTGCTATAAATATGTTTTTTTGTTGCAAAGAATATTTAAGACTTGCCGGTACAACAAAAAAAGCACTGCATTAAACAAGAAAGGAAGCTTAATTTTTTGCTAACAATGCTAAAAGCATGTAAGAGAAAGCTTTAATCAAAAAATCAGCATATAATTTATTGAAAAAACCGGAATAAACATTAAAGAATTGGGTTGAATTTGTCGATTTGTATGTTATAATATAGTAATTGCGAGAATGATAGCAATTTTTTGGAGGTTTTTTAAAATGACAAAAGTAGAGGATAAAGATTTATTAAAAATGCATTTTTGGCCGATGCGGCTTATGGAGATTCTTACTGCCGTTGGCGCAGCTTTAGGAGTGTTGGTGTCGCTTATATCTATCATTTCGGGGAGGATTATTTACGACAATTTTGTCGGCGGATTGATTGAAACGATATTGTACGGTCTTTTGGGAGCTCTGATAGGTTTTGCACTTCCATCTGTTTTGGAGGTTTTGGATTGGACCTGGGGGAAGGTAATTGCTGTTACCGATACTGTTTGCGATTTGCTGTTTTCTTCGTGGCTTGGCGAAGCTAGTTCAGTTATCAGCAAAGTACTTGCCGTAATTGCTATGATCTTTACCTGCTATATTTGGGGTGCTGCTTGTGTAGTTATAAGCGCAATAATGTATATAGGTTTTCTTAAAGAAAAAAGAATGGCGTTTTTGTGGCGGATGCGATTGATATACCGGTTGAAAACTCTTCTGATGAGAACACGTCATCGTCAAAACAAAATATAAATCCTGAACTTTTAAAAAGAGTTGACGAAAAAGATACGGATGCAATGCGTGAGCTTGCTAAGATATATATAAAAACCGAAGGCGAGAATGGATTAGAAAAAGCGATTGCATTAGTGGGCGATGCGGCAGAACTTGGAAACGCAGAAGCCATGATGGAGCTTGCCGACATATACAGAAAAATAGGAAGATTCGAGGATGTTTTCAAGTGGTATAATAATGCTGCTAAAAAAGGCAATGCCGCAGCTATGTATAACCTTTCGGTGTGCTATCGGGATGGAATTGGCGTTGCGGCAAATAAAGAAATGCACACACAATGGTATAATATGGCAAAAAACAAAGGATTTCCATGTAAGTAAATTTTTGTAATAAAGGATATTAAATCTTAGGGCAAGCACTGTACCCATTTTTCAAAATCAAAGATTTTGAAAAATTTGTTCGATAGCTTTGTTGCAGGTCGTTATTCCATGCCGCAACCTTAAAAAATTTCTGGTGTTGAAGGGACGGTGTGGAAAAAATGACAATAAACTCTATTGAATATTTTTGTCATGGGGACGGAGGAGTTGACAGGGATTTTGGCTTGTGGTAAAATATAGACATGGCAAGAATAGCACGAAAGGATTTGGAGGCACCATATACTCATATTTTGGTGCAGGGAATAGGTTTCGAGGAGATCTTTTCCTCGGATGAATGTAAGGAGTCCTACTTAGCCGGTCTTAAAAGGGCGGCGGAGAGGATCGATTGCAGTGTTCTGGGGTATTGCATTATGAACAATCACGCGCACTTACTGCTCTGCGCGGATAGTCAGAGCGACCTTAGCAGATTTATGCAATTTATTAATACCGAATACGCAAAGTTTTACAACCATCTAAGCGATCGGACGGGCTATGTCTTTAAGGACAGATTTAAGAGCGAGGGAATTAGTAGCACGAAATATCTCGTTAACTGTTTGATTTTCATACATAATAATCCCGTCACCGCAAGCATTGTCGATCGCGCGGAGGATTACCGTTTTTCCAGCTACTCAGACTACCTTTCTCACAGCGGCGCGGTGGATTTTAAAAGAGCGGCAAAATTTTTCGACCCGTCGGCAAACGGTATGCGGGCTATCATGCGGGAAAAGAGCGAAACCGAATGGATAGACTGCGACGACAAGCCTCGCGAGGACAAGTGGGAAAAGCTAGAGGGCTTGAAGGTAAAGCACGGCATAGAAGACAATAATCTAAACGATGAAAAGCTTAAAGAATTTGCAATAGAGATTCATGAAAGCTGCGGCACAAGCTATCGCGAAATCGCAGCAATGCTGGAAGTCAACCGCGAAAAACTAAGACGGCTTGTCTCTCCGCCGCTTGCCCGCAAGGCGATAACCGTGCAAAAGCCTGCCGATTCGGCTCAAAACAATAAAACCGAACCAAGGCGCATTGCAGACCTTCCGCCATTAAACGCAAAAATCCCGCCGATTAATTCAGCGGAGGCGCGTGAAAAGATAGAGGAACTGATTCGCGATATATTCGAGGACTCGGAAACAAACGTAACCGATAATAACGGAAATGATACTGTAAAACACAATATCCTCGAAATAACAAACCATATCCCGCCAACCTTGGCAGATAATGCAAATGCTAATACAATCTCTGCAAAACCTGCTGAGGCAGATAACAATATAATTATTCCTAAACCGATCATTGCGACTACGGTAAATACTAATACAATTGCCGCAAAACCGACTACGGCAGATGGGACAAATAATAATACAATCATTCCTAAACCGATCATTGCGACTACGGTAAATACTAATACAATTTCAACAAAGCCGTCTGCGGCAGATGGGACAAATAATAATATAAACAGCCCTAAGGTATTCACTGTAACTACTGTAAATAACAATCCCGCTTCTATACAATCTAATGTATGGGGAAAAACAAATAACAATCAAGCCGGCTATAATAGCAATCCACAGCAAAGCGGAAACGAACCGCAAAAAGAGACGCGGAAAGAAGGATTGAAATTTGAGCCGGTTTTCCCGAAAATTCCTAAGCGTGAAGCGCCGAATAAGCCGGAGATTAAACCTATGTTTACATCTGCAAAAACCGTGGCAGTAGATCCTCGGCAAAGTTTTACGGAATACGAGGATAGATGGGAAAAGCTTGATAAGCTGGTCAAAAAGTACAATATAACATCGAAGAATCTAAGCGACGAGATGCTCAAGGTATTAGCGTTAGAACTGCATCAAAGTTCCGGCGCAAGTTACGACATAATTTCCGGTATGCTGGACGTACCTTACGAACGCATATCGGAAGTCCTCTGCCTAACAAGGAAATAAAGTAAAACAAAAATCCGCCTACAGGCGCGGGATAAACATATACAATACGAAGCCGTATGCTCCTTATTCCATCGGCATCGTATGATTTTGTATAGCACATATGGTTTTTTACTCAAGCCATTGACAAATCAAGTTTTGATGGTATAATGGGTATATAAAAAGTTTTTTCTTGCATAGATTGTAATAGAAAATGGTGGTTTTTCGTATATAAATGCGAAAAAAAGAGAGAGGGATTATGATAACAAAAATTTATAAATATATTATGGCATTACTGCTTGCCGGCGTCCTTGGCTTTGGTTTAATGGCATGTAATGATGCTGCTTTACCGGTTATCGGACGCGAATATATTGACAGAAACTATGAAAAAATAAGTTTAACAATGAATGCAGGGGAAACGTTTACCATAGATTTGGATGAGTATTTCAAGGATTTCGGACGAGGTTTTGTAAGATATGAGCTTCTAAGTTCTAATACAAGAGTAGTCGAAGTCAAAAAGAATGTCTTGACGGCAGTCGACGCGGGCATGGCAGATATTCAAGTAACGCTGTACTCTAAGATAAAAAGAGATGACGGAAGTTTTGCACTTTACGCTTATTATATGACGATTGCCAAAGTATTGGTAATAAACGAAGATACAATGATCTCAATTACAACGGCGCAAGAGCTTAATGATATAAATAATGATTTGGACGGTAACTATATTTTAAAAGCGGATATAGATCTAAGCGATTGGGGTGAGTGGACACCGATTGGTAGTTCTTTGCCTATTGAGCAAACATTTAGAGGAATATTTGTTAATCCTCACGGGTTTGCGATAAAAAACTTAACCATAACAACAAGTGAAAAAAACAAATATGCGGGTTTGTTTGGTACTATTTATAGAAAAGCCTTAATTAGCGGGATTGTTTTAGAAAAACTCTCCATAGACGTATCTGACTACGATGGAGATGATATAGGCTCTCCCATTGTTGGCGGTATTGTGGGATATATCCATACAGCGCAAATTTTAGATTGTACAGTAAGCGGCACGATTGTCGGAGGCGGTCGCGCTACGGGCGGAATCGCTGGTGTTAATGCGTTTGGTGAAATAGTTAATTGCACTTTTGTCGGCACACTCAGCGTTGATAAGGAATTCTCAAACCAATCCTTTGCAATAGGCGGTATTGTTGGGGTTAATCTTTATCCAATTTTTAACGAAAAGGTCGTTGCAAACATAATTGACTGCACGGTTAACGCCGATGTGTGGGGCGGCGAATGGGCTAGCGCCGGCGGCATAATCGGATTTGTTGATTTTCAAGGCTCGGTTAAAAATTCTTCATTTACCGGCTCCGTTGCAGGAAAATCTGCGGGCACTATGATTGGTTTGACTCTGCTTGATCCTCATATTGATACCGGTGAATATGGTCCGATTGATTTTGAATAATTCAATAAAAGATATTAAATCCCAAGGCAAGCTCCGGATCTACTTTCAAAATCAAAGATTTTGAAAAGTTTGTTCAATAGATTTGCTGCGGGGTATAAAGATTTTGTCGGTATCAAAAATAGCCTTGCCTTACAAATATTTTTGTGCCGGGAAAAAATATTTAGAAAAATAAGGAGAGAAAAAATGCGAAAGAAGAATTCTGCTTTCGCTCCTTTATCATTGTATAATTTTGTAAATTCTATATGGTTTTTTTACCCAAAGCCATTGACAAATCAAATTTTGATGGTATAATGGGTATATAAAAAGTTTTTTCTTGTATAGATTGTAATAGAAAAACGAATAAAAATGGAAAAAGAGAGAGAATAAACTTAGAGAATTATTGTATTGAGCAGGGTTCTTTGGTAGAATAGCGGACATAGGACATTTATCCTATGGATTGATTCGGTGTTGCAACCTCATTCTACCACAGGCATAAGGAATGTCTATTTTCATTTAAGTTAACAGTACGATTATAAATAAAAGGATGCAAAAAATATGAAAAAAAGTCTTATTAAAATAATGATTTTCGTTGTTGTTATAGCTTTTTGCTTTAGCTTGATTGGGTGTAATGAAGCGTATTTACCAATTATTGGAAGCTCAAATGTAATTGTTTGTTATGAGAAAATAAATTTAACAATGAATGCAGGCGATACTTACGCTATCAATATAAACGAGCATTTTAAGGATTCAGGGATAGATTTTGTAAAGTATGAACTATTGAGTTCGAATCTGGACGTGGTAAAAACTGATAAAAATATCTTGACGGCGGTTGATGCGGGAATGGCAAACATTCAGATTGTATTTTACGAAAAGACTCAAGGCGGCAAAGGGTTATTTGCTTACTTTTCTACATTTGCTAAAATATTTGTTATAAACGGAGAGACAATGATACCTATAACAACGCCGCAAGAATTACAAGATATGTCATTGAATTTAACTGGTAAATATATCTTAAAGGCGGATATCGACCTTGATGGGTTTAATTGGCAGCCTGTTGGTTATCCTGTTCACGTAGACCAGGGCGTTAACGAATTTAGTGGAATGTTGATTAACCCTTTCGGTTATATAATAAAAAACTTATCAATAAACTCGGCGCAACAGATTGACAATAACGCTTCAAAACAATATGCCGGCCTTTTTGGATATGTAAGAGACGCCTATATCGGAGGGCTTATTTTGCAAAATGCTTTTATTAATACAACTGATCTTGATGATGATAAATTGGGTTCTTCAGTAGGAACGATAGCTGCCTCAGCTTTAATGTCTTATATCGTAGATTGTAAGGTCGAAGGAGAAGTACACGGCATATACAATAATGGCGGAATAGTCGGTTCAATGTATTGGGGGTCGGTTATTAATTGCGAGTTTAGTGGCATAGTGGTGGGGCAAAGAAAAGAATTGGGCGTCGCTTCCGGGGGAATTGCGGGATATGCTTATGGATGGGGCGCTTCCGATGATCCCATGGATGCAACCCAAAAGGGAGACGGAATTATTAATTGTAAGGTCACTGCCGATATAACGACTGAAGGTGGCTCCGGCGGCATTGCCGGACAAGCATCATTTTATATGTTATTTCAAAATTGTACTTTTGATGGCATGCTTTTCGGAGATACTACAGGCGAAATTTACGCTTATAAATGGTAAAAAACCAATATGCAAAAAACTTGATATTGTTTAATCTTAATCCAAGTCCATTTTTATCACCGCCAACGAAGTGAGAGTCGCGACCATGCTTGCATGGTCATGACCGAACGAGGCAGGCGGGCAAAGGGGTTAAAACCCTTTATAAATATCTGGTTTTTGAGAAAATGAGATTTGAACAGGGAATATATATTATTGTGTTTCAGAAATTTCAATATAGTAAGGAGGAGTAAACTTTTACTCTTTTACAATCGTGTTAATATAATATACTAAAAACACTTTAAGGCAAGTTGCCAAAAACAAGGAGACTGAGTTGACAACAAGGGAGTTCTTTCATGGGTAAAAAGTTATTAATTTTGATATTAGCGACGGTCATGATGTTCGGCGTTTTCGGACTCACAGGGTGTGGCGATACTAAACCAACGGAACAAGCACAGAGCGGAGCGTACTTTGCGACAGGGAGCGGAAAAGAATTTGCTGTAATTCTTGACGCCAAAATATCCTTGTATTGGGACGTAAACAACAATCGTTTTGATGTTTTTCAGTTTTCGCTGGATGGAAATTCTTATGTTGGCGAAAGTATACGCTCAAACATTTCGTTCAAGGTGTTGGGTGACGATTTAACAATTACGCTAAAGAGCCCTAATATCGGTTTTAATGGTAGTAGAAAAATAAAACTTAAACGTAATAATTCTATTGGGGTTTCTGATGAAGAGCCAATACAATTAGATGTGCCATACATAAAATATCCGCCTAATTTAGATACTTACACCAACTTAGATTGGAGTATTGATATTGAATCTAAATCATCACTTTTTTTGCGTGAAAACGGCTTTTTAGGTGCATGCATAGAAATTAAGCGTCCTAATTCGGAAGATTTTATAGCTGAAAAGATACTTGATTACATTCCAGAGCCTGCTTGTTTTTTTAATACTCCATTCAAACATTTGAATTTAATGGAAGGATTTAATATTTTGAGAATAAGGCATGTTGGCGGACCCTTTGTGGATAATGATAACAAAATCAGACTAAGCATAGATTCGAATGTGGTTTGTTTAAATTTAACAGTGGATGCAGAGGGCACTGTTATTGCGATAGAGATTTAAGAATAATATACGCATTTTGAGGAAATAACTATGAAAACACTTAGAAACAGAAAAACAATTACCGTAGGTATAATTGCAGTCTTGTTGATTTTCGTAACAGGAATTTTTGCTTTTAGCGGCATGGCAACAATGGCTTATGCTCAAGGCGACGAATCCATTCGTGACGGCTACACGATGGAGGATGTTCAAGAGTTACTTGACGAAAGCAATTCACTTTCGTCAGTAGGTACTCGGTATTTAACCATCTACAACCAAGATGGCACAATGGAAAACATTGAGGTTGATGAAGAGGAAGAAGAGTCATCACCTCAGTCTCTTATTCAGCCTTTAGCAGCGCCATCTTTTACTACACATACATTAATAAATAGCAATAGAGCAGATAGTCAAAGCATCGTAGTCATGATTATGGGCGATGGTTTCACTTCTGGTCAACAAGCCACTTTTGTCGCAGCAGCACAAGAAACAGCTGATCACTTAGTAGAGCAATACCCGATGAGTTTGTTCAAGGATTATTTCAATATTTACGCAATTGAAGTTATTTCTTCAGAGTCAGGTGTCAGTAATGATATAAATGATTTCAACTGGTGGACAAATAACCCATCAAATGTAAACAATTATTTTGGCAGCAGATTTTATTTTGATGCTAATATGTTTAACCCCAAAGGGACGCCACGTTTGCTGTATATATCAAAAGAATCAAAAGTTAAAGAACTTGAACGGACCAATACAGTTATGTCGATAATTCTTTGCAATTCAACTACATACGGCGGAGGTGGCGGTAAATATGCTGTTTCGTCGCTAAGTCGAGACAGTTTTGGGAATTTACATACCCCAGAAACTTCAGCTCATGAATTTGGTCACGCATTTGGTGGTTTAAAAGATGAATATTGGTGGGCTAGTGGTGCGTCAGAAGCCCCGAACATGACAAAAACAAGCAGTACATCGGCAGTGAAATGGAGTCAATGGATTGATAGTTCTTCAACAGGAATTTATCGAATTGATGTAAATCAACATGGGTTTGCTGGAGCGAGTGCAAGTTGGTATAAACCATCTACATCATGCAAAATGCAGGCACTGGGAAATAATTTTTGTGCTGTGTGTTCTGCAGAATTCATTCGTTTAATGGGGACGAAAGTTGGAATAATTTTTAGCACTACCAATTTGTCTGGCAACAACATTAAATTGGAAAGTATGAATTTGAATTATCAAGGTCATTTTGCAATACCCAACAAAATCAATGGTAGGTTTGTAACAGAAATCGGCATTTCTGCTTTTTTTTAACAAAAAGGGCGTTTCACAGGTTACAATTCCAACAATGGTGACTTCAATTGGAACATTGGCATTCTCCGGATTAACAAATTTAACGCAGGTAAATTTTGGGACAAACCCTACTTTACAGATGATTGGAAATAACGCATTCTCGGACTGTTCCTCTTTGAGTATTTTATCCATACCTTCTAGTGTTACGAGTATAGGAAATTCTGCTTTTGCTAATTGCAGTAATTTAACAAATATAAGTATACCCGACTCTGTGACGAATATCGGTAACAAAGCTTTTTATAATTGCAGGGGATTGAAAACCGTCAACATACCGAGTGGCGTAAAGATTTTAGGTGACTTGGCATTTGCTTATTGTTCCGGTATTGAGACAATAAATTTTAATGCTACGGCACTACCGGATTTTTCTTCATCAAATGAAACATTCTCTTATTTGAGCCAAATCGGAAATATTACGGTTAATATCGGAACGAACGTTAAAAGAATACCGACTTATTTATTTAATAACATCGAAAAAAATACAACTATTAATTTCAATAGTACCGTATGTCAAAGCATAGGCGATTACGTATTTTACGGCTGTAGCGGCTTGACTAATTTCAACTTTGGTACAAGCAATGCGCTTACCAGTATAGGTGACTATGCCTTTTATAATTGCATCGGCTTACAGAGTATTAATCTTCCTAATAAATTACAAACTATAGGAGCATATGCCTTTTATGAGTGCAGCAATTTAGAAAATGTAATAATAGCCGGTAATGTGACAGAGATAGGAGAACGAGCATTTTCCTATTGCGAACGTTTGGAAAGTATCAATATCCCAAGCAGCGTGACAACTATCGAAAAATATGCCTTTTATAATTGTGGGAGCTTAACAAGCATTATTCTGCCGGAAGGCTTGAAAACTATCGAAAATAATGTATTTTACGGTTGCAGCAGCCTGGAGAATATAAATATACCAAGCAATGTAACAACTATCGGAACAGGCGCATTTGTCGGTTGCATAGGATTGGAAAGCATTACGGTAGCGATTTGGAATACGGTATATAAATCCGAAGGGAATTGTATAATACTTCGCAGCGAAGATACGGTGATACAAGGATGTAAAAACAGCGTTATTCCGGAGTATATAACAAGAATCGGAGAAGAGGCGTTCCGCGGGTGCCTGGGCCTGACAAATATAACTTTGCCGTACGGGCTTAGATATATAGATAGGGATGCATTCATGGGCAGCGGACTAATAAATATGGTTGTGCCCGGCAGTGTTGAGGTTATTGGTTTTTCTGCCTTTAGCGATACCGATATAATTAGCCTTACAATACCGTTCGTGGGTGAAAGGGCGGACGGCGCGGGAAATCCGCGGCTATGGTATATATTCGGGCAGGATTATCTTAGAGTAACTTCGCTAAATCACGTAATTATAACGGGCGGCAGCGAAATCAGCGAGCATGCATTTCAAGGATTTTCGAGCATTATAAGCGTTACGATACCGAGTAGTGTTACAAAAATAGATACCTATGCGTTTGCAGAGTGTACAAGCCTGAGACAAATTATTATACCTGACAGCGTTGAGGAAATAATGGGGGCGGCTTTTTATATGTGTACTTCATTAAGCAGCGTAGTGTTTGGGGAAAATCCGAGACTGACGACCATATATAACAGCGCGTTTTCAAATTGCTATAGCTTGACTAGTATAACAATTCCAAAGAGCGTGCTATACGTAGGCCAAGAATGCTTCAATAAATGCATAAATTTAACTACGGTTATTTTTGAAAGATCGATATCGATGGGCAGCGTTACTGAAATCGGAGGCGCGGCTTTTTTTGACTGTAAAAATCTGGCCATAGTTTATATGCCGGACGGCGATACCGAAATAGCGAGTAGAGAAATTCTAAGGTTTGATCTGTTTGCACTTAAGTATGTTTGGTTTGCCACCCAAGGATTAGAATACACATTAAATTCGTTCGGAACGTATACTGTTTCCAAGGGTTCTGCATTAATTTCCGGATCAATAACAATTGCGCCTAAATATCGTGGAATTGATGTAACGCATATTGCGGATTACGCTTTTTATGATTGCAAGGATCTCTACAATATCACTATACCCGCCCGTATTACAAATATCGGCAGCCACGCCTTTGCTTTGTGTAGTAATTTGACGATATATACTGAAAACACGAGTAAGCCAAACGGCTGGAACGGAAGCTATAATTCTTCGAACCGGCCTGTAATATGGGGCTGTACATTATCCGGATCCGGAAACAAATCATATGCCGAATCTTTTATGAAGACGGCAAGCAGTTTTTCTAATTTCAGCGTTTCAAACGATAATTCCGCGCCTTGGCGTCAAGGATATATGTTTGGAGGATGGGCTGTAGATCAGGAAGGAACGGTAGCGGAATATTCAATGGAAAGCATTAGCGAGTGCCCCGATAATGTTAGATTATATGCGATTTGGCGTATAAATCCTTTCAAGTATAATCTTGTTGATTATGGTACCGGCTATGAAGTCTCCGTTAAGGATGCGATAACACTTGAAGGAAGGATAATTATTCCAAGCTTATATAACGGGTTGCCTGTGGTAAAAATAGCTGCAAGTGCGTTTTATGATAATTTTTATGGAAATAATTATGCAAGGACAAACTTGATTACTTCTATATTTATTCCGGACAGCATTACGGATATTGGCGGAAGAGCCTTTGGGGATTTGCCAAATCTTGTTGACGTCACAATGCCGGCCGGGATTTTGAATATTGCGAATACTGTATTTGCTAACTGCAGCAGTTTACGGAGTATTACATTGCCTAATTCAATAATAACAATGGGACTGCTGGTTTTTGACGGATGCGATAATTTAACAATATATGCGGAAGCGGCAAATAAACCGAACGGTTGGAATATAGGTTGGAACGTTAGTGAGCGTCCGGTAATATGGGGCTGCACGGTGTCATCTGAAGAAAATTATGTTAGGTCTTTTACAAAAACAACGAACAGTATTTCCAATCCGTATGCGTTAAACGGTATTTCTGCGCCTTATCGCCGCGGATGTTATTTTGAAGCTTGGTATACGAATCCGGATTTTAGCGATAATTCGTACAGCAGTAGTGATATAGCGTCTGCGCCGGACGGTACTTATTATGCGAAGTGGACGGGAGCGATGTATTCTTTAACATTTATCATAATGGGTAATCCGGGGCTGGTTATTTATAAGGGTGTGGAAGAGGGCGACGCTATCAGTCCGTTTGACATGCCGGTTCTCGAGGGGTGCATGTTTTTAGGGATGTTTTTAGTAATTTACACAGATTACGGAGAATATTATTGGCAACCATACGATTTAGAAACGCCTATTACCTGCGATATGGAAATTTTTGTTGTTTATCTATGGCTGCAAGGCCCGATAAACGGGTTTTGATTAAAAATTGACAATTTATCTTTTAGGCGACTTTAGCCGATATAGTTCGGTAATATATTTTTGCGTCTCAATTATGTTAGTCTAACAAATAAATAAAAGACATAATACTAATTCGCAATAAATTGCAAATAGCCGGTGAAATCATTTTGGTCTAAAACGAACTAAAATGCTCGCCTGTAGCGCTGCTACAATCTGCGCTTTTAGCGCATTTTATCCACAAAAATCTATTCGCCTTTGAATGTGCAATTTATCGCTACTTAGTATAATACCTTAGAGTAAGCTTCGGACACGCGCGCTACGCGCGTGCCTTCCGTAGTAGAAGTTGCGGTCTAGCCCGCAAACATGCTCTTGCAAGCAAGTATTTTTGTGCCGGGAAAAAATATTTAGAAAAATAAGGAGAGAAAAAATGCGAAAGAAGAATTCTGCTTTCGCTCCTTTATCATTGTATAATTTTGTAAATTCTATATGGTTTTTTACCCAAAGTCATTGACAAATCAAATTTTGATGGTATACTGGGTATATAAAAAGTTTTTTCTTGCATAGATTGTAATAGAAAAATGGTGGTTTTTCGTATATAAATGCGGAAAAAAAGAGAGAGGGATTGTTATCTAAAAAGTAAGTCCATTTTTATCACCGCCAACGAAGTGAGAGTCGCGACCATGCTTGCATGGTCATGACCGAACGAGGCAGGCGGGCAAAGGGGTTAAAACCCTTTATAAATATCTGGTTTTTGAGAAAATGAGATTTGAACAGGGAATATATATTATTGTGTTTCAGAAATTTCAATATAGTAAGGAGGAGTAAACTTTTACTCTTTTACAATCGTGTTAATATAATATACTAAAAACACTTTAAGGCAAGTTGCCAAAAACAAGGAGATTGAGTTGACAACAAGGGAGGTTCTTTCATGGGTAAAAAGTTATTAATTTTGATATTAGCGGCGGTCATGATGTTCGGCGTTTTCGGACTTACGGGGTGTGGTGACAAAGTGAACAAGATTGACATTGGAGGCAAAATTAGAAAGGAAGCAATGCCCGCAACAGCAGTGAGAATTATGCTTGATAAAGATATCTTTCATTGTGATGACGAGATAACGCTCAAACTGGGTTTTGGTTTTATTAGTGAACAGTCAGTACCACGTTTTACAGAATTAGGAGCAGTTGTTGTATTTAAGATAGCGGCTACCGGTTTTATTATTGAAGATGAAAGAGAGGTAAAAAGCGACAACGGATATGAAAAAGAGTTTGAGGAGTACTCTGATAGCAAATTTCTTTGTACTTTAAATAACAAAAGATACATTCCCAATTATTATGAAGTATTTAGAATTGAGCTAATTTCTGACACGCAAAACGATTCGGGAACGATAATAATTAGTTCAACGCTTTATTATAGAGATGGAGGCTATTCCGGAATAATTGAAAGAATTTACTATGCCGCCAGCAGCGACAAGATAGCTTTCAGTGCAATTTCAGTAAAAAACGCACAGAAGAAATTAAAATAAAAGAACAAAAAAGGAAGGATCCTTATGAAAAACATGAAGAAAATTTTGATAGTTGCTTGTATAGCTTTTGCATTTACAATTGCGGCGTTTTGCCTCAGCTTAGAGGCTACGAGTGTAAGCGCTTTTGGGAATACTGCATTAAAAGTGACGAGTTCGGAAAGCTTTTCTACAAAGGCGGCTTTGGTATTGCAAGAGAAATATGAGGGCGGAGTTCATTCCGAACACAACCAATGGATACAATACGGATATGATTTAACTACTCTTGGCGAGTACGATTATATTCAAATATCTTTTGAAAGTAGTTTAACAGTAGTGCTTTTTGAAAATATGAGCATTACATATCAATATGACACCGCAAATAGATATTTGGAAGTGGGTTTTCAAGCTGCCACAAATGCCTTAGATTTTACTAATTCTTGCATTGAAAACACCAACGATGGCAAGGTAACCGTTAGCATGGCAGTTTATATTTCCAATGAAGTGGTGCAGTTTAACGAATGCCATGTTTCGATACATATTACACCTTACGGCAGTTTTACAACTCCGTGTGATATGAAATCGGCAAAATGGACTTATAACGAATGGCTATTTGAAGAGGAAATCATAAACTTCGCCGAGTACAGATCGCGCGACGATGGACTGTTCCTTGCGACTATGCAAGGAACAGGTATACCGTTTAGTCCGATGAGTAGTGGAATTATAGCTGATGTGGTAGCAACTGATGTTACGGTAAATTACACGGTGACCTTTAATGGCGCTACATCTGTCACGGTTTCAGGAACTGTACAATGGACGGATACAGACGGCGTTTCGCATCCTGCAAGACAAGTCTTAGTCGAAGTATATCTTCCTGGGTCATTGAGTAATTTTTTCGCCGATTCACTATTGATTAAATTAGAAACAAATAATCAAGGTGTATTTTCTGCATCAAATCTTCCGAACTATGGCTTAGAGGTTCGCTTAAAAATTTCTGCGTCAACTAAGGATGGTTTCGGAGTTGAACCTTTTGGCTTATTTGATGGAATATACTCATTTAAAACTAATTTTGTAAGCACTTCTAATAATTATTTTGCCAACGAAATTGGGACAGATACTGCGGATGCGTTTTATGTACACCAAGCAATAATAGTTGGGCATGCTTATGCAAGCGCAATGGGATATTCTAACACCCCTACGATTACATTTCCGAGAAGTGATACGCAATATAATCCCAGTACAGACACATTGTGGATTATTACGGAAGACTATTGCGATTTTGATGTAATCTTACATGAGTACGGTCACTACATTATGGACAAACTTAATATTGAAGACCAGCCTAGTGGTGAGCATTACAGTGAGGACATATTGACAGATAAACTGCAACATAAAGAAAAAGGTATAAAATTTGCATGGGGAGAGGGTTGGGCTACTTATTTTGGAATAAGTGCGCAATTGCATCAAAATATTGCCGCACTAAATATCCCTAACGCAGGAGATACATTTTGTCATAATACGATAAATGTCTATTCCAACTACGATGTTAAAGGAATTGCTCGTGCGGAGAGCATGGGCGAGGGACAGTCAGTCGCAGTTTCAAGAGTTTTATTAAATTTAACATATACAGGAACATCAACTTCTCCGATTATATCCTATCAAACACTATGGAATCTTTGCAATAATTCAAAGGCGATGCACTTGTCGGATTTCATGGCACAAGTTTATGCAAACACCCCAAAGTCACAGATTTCTGCTATTGGTACAATTTTGCAGAGTCAAAAAATAACTCCGATTTTGCCAAATTCTCCAAATGATATTCTAAATTTCAACAGTTCAATTTTGAGTTGGACAGTGTATTCTGCCTTTGTAAGCGCAAATTACCTTGACTCGTTCACGGTAGTCTTTATGGATTTAAGCTATAACATCAAGCACGAGATTTCAGTTTCGACAAATAAATTTGTTGATTTAACAAGTGATATAAACACGCTGATGTCGGTTTTACCGTCAGAATTTTATTGGGGAATAAAGGTAAACCAGTATGATTCATCAGCAAATACCGGACCCTATTATTCAGTATTGCAGAGAATGACGGGCATGGCAAGATATTCATATATTACGTCAAGCGACTCCTACGAGCTTACAAAAATAACAAACGTTTCGGGCGGATACAATATGCCAGGAGTATACGACGGTAAGTCGGTTACCGCTATCGGTGCCTCCGCCTTTGCAAATTGTACTCAATTATCCAAAATTACAATCCCTGAAAGAGTGACTAGCATAGGTAACAAAGCTTTCTATAATTGCAGGGGATTGAAAACCGTCAACATACCGAGTGGCGTAAAGAATTTAGGTGACTTGGCATTTGCCTATTGTACGGGAATTGAGACAATAAATTTTAATGCTACGGCACTGGCGGATTTTTCTTCATCAAATGAGATATTCTCTTATTTGGGTCAAATCGGAAATATTACGGTAAATATCGGAACGAACGTTACAAGAATACCGGCTTATTTATTTAATAACATCGAAAAAAATACAACTATTAATTTCAATAGTACCGTATGCCAAAGCATAGGAGATTACGCATTTTACGGTTGTCGCGGCTTGACTAATTTCAACTTTGGTACAAGTAATGCGCTTACAAGCATAGGAGAACGAGCATTTTCCTATTGCGAACGCTTGGAAAGTATCAATATCCCAAGCAGCGTGACAACTATCGAAAAATATGCCTTTTATAATTGTGGGAGCTTAACAAGCATTATTCTGCCGGAAGGCTTGAAAACTATCGAAAATAATGTATTTTACGGTTGCAGCAGCCTGGAGAATATAAATATACCAAGCAATGTAACAACTATCGGAACAGGCGCATTTGTCGGTTGCATAGGATTGGAAAGCATTACGGTAGCGATTTGGAATACGGTATATAAATCCGAAGGGAATTGTATAATACTTCGCAGCGAAGATACGGTGATACAAGGATGTAAAAACAGCGTTATTCCGGAGTATATAACAAGAATCGGAGAAGAGGCGTTCCGCGGGTGCCTGGGCCTGACAAATATAACTTTGCCGTACGGGCTTAGATATATAGATAGGGATGCATTCATGGGCAGCGGACTAATAAATATGGTTGTGCCCGGCAGTGTTGAGGTTATTGGTTTTTCTGCCTTTAGCGATACCGATATAATTAGCCTTACAATACCGTTCGTGGGTGAAAGGGCGGACGGCGCGGGAAATCCGCGGCTATGGTATATATTCGGGCAGGATTATCTTAGAGTAACTTCGCTAAATCACGTAATTATAACGGGCGGCAGCGAAATCAACGAGCATGCATTTCAAGGATTTTCGAGCATTATAAGCGTTACGATACCGAGTAGTGTTACAAAAATAGATACCTATGCGTTTGCAGAGTGTACAAGCCTGAGACAAATTATTATACCTGACAGCGTTGAGGAAATAATGGGGGCGGCTTTTTATATGTGTACTTCATTAAGCAGCGTAGTGTTTGGGGAAAATCCGAGACTGACGACCATATATAACAGCGCGTTTTCAAATTGCTATAGCTTGACTAGTATAACAATTCCAAAGAGCGTGCTATACGTAGGCCAAGAATGCTTCAATAAATGCATAAATTTAACTACGGTTATTTTTGAAAGATCGATATCGATGGGCAGCGTTACTGAAATCGGAGGCGCGGCTTTTTTGACTGTAAAAATCTGGCCATAGTTTATATGCCGGACGGCGATACCGAAATAGCGAGTAGAGAAATTCTAAGGTTTGATCTGTTTGCACTTAAGTATGTTTGGTTTGCCACCCAAGGATTAGAATACACATTAAATTCGTTCGGAACGTATACTGTTTCCAAGGGTTCTGCATTAATTTCCGGATCAATAACAATTGCGCCTAAATATCGTGGAATTGATGTAACGCATATTGCGGATTACGCTTTTTATGATTGCAAGGATCTCTACAATATCACTATACCCGCCCGTATTACAAATATCGGCAGCCACGCCTTTGCTTTGTGTAGTAATTTGACGATATATACTGAAAACACGAGTAAGCCAAACGGCTGGAACGGAAGCTATAATTCTTCGAACCGGCCTGTAATATGGGGCTGTACATTATCCGGATCCGGAAACAAATCATATGCCGAATCTTTTATGAAGACGGCAAGCAGTTTTTCTAATTTCAGCGTTTCAAACGATAATTCCGCGCCTTGGCGTCAAGGATATATGTTTGGAGGATGGGCTGTAGATCAGGAAGGAACGGTAGCGGAATATTCAATGGAAAGCATTAGCGAGTGCCCCGATAATGTTAGATTATATGCGATTTGGCGTATAAATCCTTTCAAGTATAATCTTGTTGATTATGGTACCGGCTATGAAGTCTCCGTTAAGGATGCGATAACACTTGAAGGAAGGATAATTATTCCAAGCTTATATAACGGGTTGCCTGTGGTAAAAATAGCTGCAAGTGCGTTTTATGATAATTTTTATGGAAATAATTATGCAAGGACAAACTTGATTACTTCTATATTTATTCCGGACAGCATTACGGATATTGGCGGAAGAGCCTTTGGGGATTTGCCAAATCTTGTTGACGTCACAATGCCGGCCGGGATTTTGAATATTGCGAATACTGTATTTGCTAACTGCAGCAGTTTACGGAGTATTACATTGCCTAATTCAATAATAACAATGGGACTGCTGGTTTTTGACGGATGCGATAATTTAACAATATATGCGGAAGCGGCAAATAAACCGAACGGTTGGAATATAGGTTGGAACGTTAGTGAGCGTCCGGTAATATGGGGCTGCACGGTGTCATCTGAAGAAAATTATGTTAGGTCTTTTACAAAAACAACGAACAGTATTTCCAATCCGTATGCGTTAAACGGTATTTCTGCGCCTTATCGCCGCGGATGTTATTTTGAAGCTTGGTATACGAATCCGGATTTTAGCGATAATTCGTACAGCAGTAGTGATATAGCGTCTGCGCCGGACGGTACTTATTATGCGAAGTGGACGGGAGCGATGTATTCTTTAACATTTATCATAATGGGTAATCCGGGGCTGGTTATTTATAAGGGTGTGGAAGAGGGCGACGCTATCAGTCCGTTTGACATGCCGGTTCTCGAGGGGTGCATGTTTTTAGGGATGTTTTTAGTAATTTACACAGATTACGGAGAATATTATTGGCAACCATACGATTTAGAAACGCCTATTACCTGCGATATGGAAATTTTTGTTGTTTATCTATGGCTGCAAGGCCCGATAAACGGGTTTTGATTAAAAATTGACAATTTATCTTTTAGGCGACTTTAGCCGATATAGTTCGGTAATATATTTTTGCGTCTCAATTATGTTAGTCTAACAAATAAATAAAAGACATAATATCTTAGAGTAAGCTCCGGACACGCGCGCTACGCATGCCTTCCGTAGTAGAGTTGCGGTCTAGCCCGCAAACATGCTCTTGCAAGTAAGTATTTTGCTCCTAGCAATCAAATCACCTTTTGATAAGAGTCATCAAAAGGTGATTTTTGAATAAGATATAGGCGGGGGCCGGAATTAACGGATGTTTTTCAGGATGCGCTTTTTGTAAGTTTTAAAAAAAGAAATTTCTGTAGGTGGTAACAGTGCTTTAATAATTGAAATTCTCTTATATTTCGTTTGAATGTTTGCTTAGATTATTGTTAAAAGGGATGATTTCGATTGTTAATTTTTTAAAAATATTGTACAATTATAAGTCCGATTTTTGCCACGCGCAAATACGGAATAAAATTTTGATCCCCTTTAAGCATGGCCGGCTATTAGCCGCAAAACAATGGATTATAATAAAGCCGTAACAAAATGCGGGGCTTATGGGGAATACAAAAGACGTGGCGGAAAAAGGCGGCAAATTGAATTATAGGATGTGGGCAGGGATTGTATTACGATATTGACGCTCTGTTTAATGAGGCGGCGGAGGAAGCTACCTTAGAGGGCAAAAGGATTTATTACGATAGCGCGAACGTGCGGGTTTCCTCTCTTGACGAGAGCGGCAAGCGGAAGTTTGTTTTTGGCGACGGCGGAGTTAGTATAACTTTTGACGAGCAGGGCGGACTGTATGAGTATACTTGCGATTGCGACGGTTTTGATCTAAAGGCGGGTCCTTGCTGTCATATTATCGCGTCTGCGCTTAAGCTTGCCGAGGCTATCACCGTTACTGGCAGGAGTGACGCGCCTATAAAAAAAACCGATGCGGCGGTCACATCGATAATTAAGGAATATACAATAAAGAAAAACACACGCTTCATGCTTGGGGACGACAGGGTGGAGCTTGAGCCAATTTTTTGTGTAACGGAAGGAGTGATGCCTTACCTTAGATTCAAGGTAGGGCGAAGTAGAAGATACGGTATTAAGAAAATCGCGGATTTTTTGTCGGCGATAGTTTCGGCAAGCACGGTTCGTTATGGAGCGGGATTAAAGTTCAGGCACAATGAAGCCTCATTTACTAAAGAATCTAATATACTTATCGGATTTTTATTAAAATGCCGCAAAGACAGACTTTCGCTTGGCGGGATAGCGAGCATGAATAAAGACGAGTTTCCGCTTACCTTCGGTGAACTTGATGAATTCATTTCACTTTACTTCGGAAAGAGCTTGTCATATTACGAAAACAACAGCTTGGCAGGTGTGAGAAAAGTATTTTCCGGCGAGGATATCCGTCCTGTCGTTTCGATAAAGGAAGAGCAGAACGGCTATACGATGGCGGCTGTAACCCAAAAATCCCATATTTTGGAGGGAAGAAGCCATTGTTATTATATAACGGAAAACTGTATTTACAGGTGCGGGCTAAGGCTATGGGAGGTTGCCGCGCCGCTGTTCGCCGCCCTCAAAAAAGGCAGCTTATTTGTGTCCAAAAGCGATATGCCCGTCTTTTACAATAACGTGCTTTTGCAGGCAGGCGAGGAGCTGAGTATTGATGCGGACGGAATTGACCTGAGCGGGTTCGAAGCCCCTGCGTTTACCGCCGCATTGTATCTTGACGGAGATAAAGAGATTTTGGAAGGGACTTTGAAGTGCAGTTATGGAGATACGGAGATAGACATTATAGCGGGCGATATTGGTGCGCTCACATATAGAGATTGGGAGACCGAAAACAAACTAAAGACGGTACTTGCGCGGTATTTTCCATATTACCCGCGCCTGCATATCACTGAGAATGCCGATATTTATGTGCTTTATAAGGAGGGCTTAGAAAGCATTTACAATTTTGCCGATATTTTTATTTCCGAAGCTCTGTCGCCCGTAAAGATACGCAAAGCGCCGCGGGTGACTGCCGGAATCAGGCTTAATGCCGGATTATTGGAGCTTGACTTTTCAAACACCGACTACTCCGAGCAGGAGCTGAAAGCACTGACCGCTGCCTACAAAGGAGAAAATAAATACGTAAGACTATCCGACGGTTCTTTTATCGATATTTCTGATGATTCGGTGGGCGCGCTGTCCAATCTATTGTTATTGGGCGACAGGAAGGGCAAAAAGCTCATCCTGCCTGCTTATTATGCACCTGTGGTTGAAGAAAAGATTCGTGACGGCTACCTTACAGCCGACACCGATTATCATTACGGACGGATGGTGGAAGGATTCGAGAATTACAAGAAGATGGATTTCGACTTTGCCGGTCTTGACAAAACATTACGCAGCTATCAAAAAGAGGGTGTTAAGTGGCTTAAAATGCTCAAAAACAATAGACTGGGCGGCATTTTAGCGGATGATATGGGCTTAGGTAAAACTTTGCAAATGCTCACCATTTTGTCCGAACATAACAAAGGCGTCTCAATTGTTGTTTGTCCGACCTCGCTTATTATCAATTGGGGCAAGGAGGCAGAGCAGTTTACGCCCCATTTAAAAACCTTGCAGGTTATGGGTAGCACCAAAGATCGGACGGAAATGATTGCAGCTATCAAGAATTATGACATTGTTATAACTTCCTACGAGCTATTTAAGCGTGACGAGCATTTATATTCGGGCATCGAATTCGAAATCGCTATTTTGGACGAAGCACAATACATCAAGAATCATGAGACAAAGAATGCACGCGCTGTCAAAAAGCTATCTGCCGTTCATAAATTTGCTCTTACCGGTACGCCGATAGAAAATAGTCTGTCCGAGCTTTGGTCGATATTCGACTTTTTGATGCCGGGTTATTTGTTCAGTTACGGAAAATTCCGTTCGCTTTACGAGGCGGATATTGTTAAGGGTAATGCCGCCGCCGCACTTGACCTAAAGGAGATCGTCCGTCCCTTTATTCTGCGCCGTTTAAAGTCAACGGTGTTAAAGGAGCTGCCGCCAAAAACCGAGACCGAAATGACCATACCTCTATGTGATGAGCAAAAAGAAATCTATTCTAAGCATCTGGCTATAATCAAAAAGAGTTTGGAGTCGGGCGAAAAGAAGGATCGAATCACAATACTTTCGATGATTACAAAATTGCGTCAAATTTGTTGTGATCCAACGCTAACTGATGAAAATTACGCCGGCAATTCCGAAAAACTGGAGATTTGTATTAACCTGCTTAAAAACACTGCGCTAACGGGTGGCAAGGCGCTTATGTTTTCGCAATTCACCTCGATGATCAAGATAGTCGCAAGAAAGTTAGACGAGGAAAATATCCGGTATTTCATTTTGGAGGGCGCGACCAACAAAAAGGAGCGCAGCCGTTTAATCGAAAAATTCAATTCGGACGACACTCCGGTATTTTTGATATCGCTACGCGCGGGCGGAACAGGTATCAATCTCACGGGTGCCGATACTGTAATACACTACGATCCGTGGTGGAATGATCCTGTAATGAACCAAGCCACTGACCGCGCCTACCGAATCGGACAGAAAAAAAGCGTCCAAGTCTACAAACTGATTATGAAAGACAGTATCGAAGAAAAGATAGTTACTTTACGTCAAAAAAAATCCGCCTTGGCCGGATTATTTGTAGACGACGAAAACGCCCTTCCTATCGGCGACCTAATCAACCTGCTGTTATAAAAGCGTCGCAATGAAGACGAGGACGGCTGCTGTAACGGATCAAAGAGTAGTATTTTAGCGCAACTTGCTGAATGACAGTGAAATTCGGGTTTAATTTTTTCTTGACTTTAGAAGCGGGCAAATGGTATTATAGAAATAGCAATCGAGTAGGATTGCCTTTTTAGAGAAAGAAAGAGAATATTTACGGCAAAGAAAGCCGGAACAAATGATATATAAATTTTTTATATGGCTATAATAATCCTGTTTAGGGATTATTGATTGGAATGCGTCTTTAAATTTAGTGCGCACTCTTGTTGGCTTGCCTGTCAAAAAAATGACGGGATTGTTTCGGTTTTTGTAAAAAGGAGAGATTATGGCGATCAAGCTGGTTGTAGACTCGACGTGCGATGTACTTAACAGCGAATTTAATGAGGATTTTATCACAATTATGCCCGTTAGAGTGTTTTTTGGCGAGCAGGAATTTATCGAGGGTGTTAATATTACAAAGGACGAATATTTTGAAAAACTGGCTACATCAAAGGAGTTTCCCCATACCAGTCAGGCAAATCCCGGCGAATTTAAAGAAGTGTTTTCAAATATTTTGGAGAATGGAGATGAGGTTTTGGGTATCTTTATTTCTTCAAAACTTTCGGGCACATATTCTTCGGCTGTGACTGCGGCGCGCGAATGCGGAGATAATGGCATCGAAATCGTTGACTCTTGCCATGTTACCATAGGCTTTGCCGCTTTGATTGATGAGGCGATAAGGCTAATCAAAAAAGGGCTGACGATAAAGGAAATCAAGGCTAAGCTTGACGCGATTAAGCACAAGATTGCTTTCTATGCGATAGTAGGCGACCTTGCCTATCTCAAAAAAGGCGGGCGGCTTAACTCCAACCTTGTATACCTCATAGCAAGTACCCTCCATATCAAACCTATTCTCACACTAAAGGACGGGGAAATCACAACGGCAGGCAAGGCGCTTGGCTTTAAGCGCGCCTGCTGTCAGATAAGCGAAATAATAAATAAATTGGAAGTAGACGCCAACCGTCCCTTCTACATCGGACATGGTGCCGCCGAAAATCTCCAGAAGATACTGGAAGAAAATATCATCGAGAAAACGGGCGTAAGAACCTTTACCAAAAGACGTGTCGGATTGACTACGGGCGCACACACCGGCCCGGAATGCGCCGGAGTAGCGTATTTTGTAAAATAAAGGACACTAAATCCCAAGACTTGCCTTGGAGTTTAATACTAAGTAGCGATAAATTGCACATTCAAAGGCGAATAGATTTTTGTGGATAAAATGCGCTAAAAGCGCAGATTGTAGCAGCGCTACAGGCGAGCATTTTAGTGCGTTTTAGACCAAAAAGATTTCGCCGGCTATTTGCAATTTATTGCGAATTAGTTTAATACCATTTATATTTCAGGTGGTGCGAGTAATCGTGCCGCTTTATCTATGTCGCCAGCGCCAAGGAATATCAGCGTTTCTCCTTTGCAGCAGGTTGATTTCAGATAGTCTATGGTTTGTGCGTAGGTATCGAAATATATCGAATCCCGCCCTGCTGCTTTTATTTTTCGTTGGATGTCTAACGAACCAATTTTGTTCTCATTTTTTTCCCTTGCCGCGTAGACGGGCAGGAGGATAATTTTGTCGGCGCACATAAGGGCGGCGGCAAAACCATCCAAAAAGGTAGCAGTTCTTGTGTAGGTGTGGGGTTCAAAAATAGCGGTAATGCTTCCATTGCCTGCAGTCCGTGCGGTTTGTAGGGTGCATTCTATCTCACTTGGATGGTGGGCGTAATCCGAATAGATGTTTGCGCCGTTATAGCGCCCGATATATTCAAAGCGGCGGTCAATTCCTGTAAAGGTAAGCAGTCTGCGTCCGATATCGGCAGGATTTAGTCCGTAGTGGTCGGCGCAGGCAATAGCTGCAAGCGCGTTATAAACGTTATGCTTGCCCGCGACGGACAGTCGGAAACAACCGAACTCACTGCCCTTTTTCAAAACACGGAATTCAAAACGCCCGTTATTGTCCTTAGAAAGAATGTTTGCACGGTAAGTACAACTATCGTTGAATCCAAATGTGACAAGGTTCTTTGCAGGTAAGCAGACAGCGCGTTGATCATCGCCGTTTGCTATTACTATATCCTTAGCTTGCTTTACAAATGCGGCAAAAGCGTCATTTAATGAATCGATATCCTTGTAGCAGTCGGTGTGGTCAAGATCTATATTAAGGATAATGGCAACGGATGGGAAGATATGCAAAAAGCTCCGGCGGTACTCACACGCCTCGGTGATAAAGTAGTCGCCCGTCCCGATATTGCTTTCTCTGCCTTTGATACTGCCTCCGATATGTACGGTAGGGTCAAGCGGTTCAAAAATCTTCCATAGCATACCGGTCGCCGTGGTTTTGCCGTGCGCGCCGGCTATAGCTATCGGATTTTCGTACATGCCGGCAATCCTTCCTAGCAGTTTTGCACGCTCAACGATGGGGATTTTCAATTCCTTTGCACGGGCAAGCTCTACATTATCATTGCTTACCGCGCCCGTATATACAACTAACTCCGCGCCGTGAACATTCTCGGCGCTATGCCCCAAAAGGTTAAGATCCGAGCCTGTTACCGAATGCCCTTTAGATTTTAAAATGGAGGCAAGTACGCGCATACTAACGCCGCAAATGCCAACAAAATGTATTTTCATATAAAATATTTATGTTTCATGCGAGCGATATGTTCTATATGCCGTATGAATATTTTTTACGCACTATAACGGACAAGGATAGTAATCGAAAGGTTTAGATGCCCGCATAAGTTAATGAAACGGCCGGTTTTGTTTGTATCCTTTAATAATACACTGCGATTAGAGACGGTTCTAACGTCGGATAATGCTTTTTTTGCGCAATATATGGTGTAAAGTGGGCTTGATTTGTATGATTACATTCTAGTAAAAAAGACAATTTAGTACAATTTTACAGGAAATTTCCCGAAAAAGTTACTATTTATATTATTTTAAAAAATTTTATCGATAATCATGTTTACAAAAGTATTATTATGTGATATGATATATCTACTTTATATAATTTACTAAAAGAGGTTACACATGAATATTACTGAAGTTAGAATTAGGCTCATCAAAAAAGACGAAGGTAAAATGAAAGCAGTTGCTTCTATTACTATCGATGATTGCTTCGTTATCCACGACATCAAGATTATCAAGGGTGAAGAAGACTACTTTATTTCAATGCCAACTAAGAAAACCCCAACCGGAGAGTACAAAGATATAGTACATCCTTTAAACACTGAGACCCGCGAAAGGATCAAGAATACCGTATTGTCCGAATTCGACAAGGTTATGAAGGAAGGCGGCGCAGAATAACATTCGCCAAGCCCGGTACGATTTCGCCAAGCAGGTGAAGGTCGCAATATTCTTACACAAGACGAAAGATGATATAGGTTTTTATATTATCAATCTTTTCTAGTTTGCAATATTGATTGGCAATTAAAGTTAATAAAAGGTCAACAAACCATGCTGTGGCAGGGTAGGTTGACCTTTTCTCTTTTGTCATATATATAATTATAAATATTCAATGCTAAATTGCGTTGGTTAAGATCATTTTGGGGTTGTGGGTGGGCATACCGTTCGTCTGCCTAAAGATAAGTTGTAAATTTTAATTAAAAAAATTAAGCTAAAGCTTTCGCCTAAAGGCGAGGGCTTTATAATCCGATTTTTAGCTGCCGTAAACCAAACATTGGTCTTGACGTTTTAAATTTCGTGTAGCATCTTTCATTAACTTCTGCTTAAATAAAATATTTTTTGCACTTGGCTGCAGTCTATCGGCTTTAACCGATAGTAGTTCAGTTGCAGGTGTCCGCGCACGAACGCACAAAAAATACATGAGTGTACTAGCATTGCAAGGCTTTATGGTTACGTGTTCAGGATAATATTGTTGCGCTATATAAAAAAAACTAAAGTTTGATAATATTTTATCTTTTTCGATAATAAAATTTATATTATGTTACTTTTTTAATGACATAATTATTGTACTCAGAGTATACATAATGCTATTGATTTTGGGATTTATAATTGTTATTCCAGGAGCAAAAATGCCCAGCTTGCAAGGGCATTTTTGCGGGCACAACAAAGGATTAATACCTCGCAGCTCTGCTGCGAAAACAAACTTTTCAAAATCGAAGATTTTGAAAAGTGAGTCCAGGGCTTGCCCTGAGGTTAAAAACCCTTTATTGTGTTACTTGAATCTGTGAGGATGTGCTGGTTTTTTGTTAAAATTTTTAGTTTGGAGGTCGGTATGGATGGATCAGAGCTTAATACTTTGCCGCTAAGCAGCTATGGCGGTAAAGTAATTGATTGTGTGTGCGGGAAGACTCATGTGATTGAAACCCGCGATATTCTCTACGGTGCAAATGCTGTTAGCGGGATAAAGTTTGTTATTGAAAAATTTGTTCCGCCGGGTAGTGCGGTGCTTTTTGTTAAAGACGAATGCGGCAAACGATTTTGCTCCGCGGTCGAACGGAGCGTGGCTAGGTTAGGTTATCGCATCAATTCTCACCAAATCGAAGGGGACGTATGCCCTCCTGTTTTTGCGGGGGAAATTGAGTTCCCTGAGGATGTGCGGCTTATTATCGGGGCGGGGGGAGCCGACGCCGCTGAGGTTTCTAAAATGCTTGCAAAAAGGACGAACTTGCCCCTTTTGCTGCTTGCCTCTTCGCCCGCATATCCGCTCTATCTTGCCCCTTTTGTTATTTCCAGTAAGGAAATTCCAAAAATCCACACTTGTCCGCCTCCTGCTGCGCTGATTGCCGATACCGAATGGATGGATACCGATTCAGACGATGGTATGGCGGCGGGATTTGGCGAAATTATTTCCAAGCTTATCGCACTTTTTGATCGTCAAGTCTCCACGCTGATTGAGGGAATGGAGCATTGTCCTTTTATTTCCGAACAGGCAATGGCGCTTATCGATTCTACTATCGAAAAACTGGAAAAAAATTATTTCAATGCGCGGGAAACAGCTGCCCTTATCCTCGATCACAATATCCGCTTCTCCGCTCTTCTCCAAATTTCCGATGATTACAGCCTTGCGCTCGGCGGTGAAACGCAGACATCGTGCTGTCTGGATCTATTATTTAAAGCAGAACAGCGCGAATCCAAGCGGACGGGCGAAAATCGCTTCCTTACCGCTTCCGTACTTTCCAAGGTCTACATAAATGCATTAGAAAAAATCTGCGACATAAGCTTTGTAGCGCCGCCTGACAATAACATGCGTGCTGAAACCGCCGAAAGCTTCCTTGGCGTATCCGAGCGGGAAATTCTGTCCCGCATGAAAAGGAACAGTACTGAAAGGCTTAAAATCAATGAGTACAAACTACGCGAATTTAGACCGGAATTACTCGAAATCATTCGCGGTTACGATAAAAAACTATCTCGCGGCATGAGGATATTCAAGCGTCTTTATCGTGATTGCGGTTATAGTCTCCTCAATTATCTCGATCGTACCGACTTATCCCTCTGTATTGGACTTGCGCCTGATCTAATAGAAAACTTCACCATGCTAACCCAAATGAAAAATATGGGACTGCTAGATAGATATATATAGACTGTTTCCGCTGGTGCTGTTCATTGCGAATTAAAAAAATTGAGCAATATTTTCTGCATTGCTGAATTTTTTTGATGGAAGAGATTAAGGTGATATTGCATTATAATCCGATTGCCTACATTGAGTTTAGGAATATTGTTACGTTGTTTTAAAATTATCCTTAATGGCGGGGTAGAGTGGGGAAATTCATTTGGCTTTGTAGCAACTTTTCTCCGCCAAAAGTTAAGCATGATAATATGGATATGAAAAAAAGATAGATTTCAAACATCTATCCTTTTTTCTTGCCCCTGTGCTTTTCTTGCTCTGTGTACTTGACAGGGACAAGATTATTCTATAGGTATTTTTTTGCAAGTGCTTGATTTAAGAGCTGGCGCTTTCGGTTATATAAAATAAATGGTATTAAACCCCAGGGCAAGCCTTGGACCCTCTTTCAAAATTGAATATTTTGAAAAGTTTGTTCGATAGCTTTGCGGCGAGGTATTAAACCTTTGTTGTACCCGCAAAAATGCCCTTGCAAGCCGGGCATTTTTGCTCCTGGAATAAACCTATATGAACCAAAACTAAACCCGCGATTTAAGCTAATTTTGTATTGAGTAAATTAGGCGTAGAGTAAAGTTTTCTCAAGATATCTTATCAGTGGCGTATTGCCGTCGGTCAGAGCGTTTTCGTAGATGGTTTTGCCGTCGTAGGAGTCGGTAAGCGTGTAGCCTTGGCGGAGTAAAAAAGTGAGCGCGCGTTCGCCGTTACTAAAGAAAGAACGGCAGGCTTTTTTTAAATATAAGGGATTATTTGACGGGTTCCAGCCTTTTTCGATCAGGAGGCTTAGTATTTCGGTGCTTCCCTCAAAAAGCGCACTCATAATTGCGGGTTCGGAGGGGAGAGAGAGTTCGGAATTATCAAATATGTATTTTACAACGTCGGTTTCGCCCGAAGCGACCGCATTGTCGAGGTTGGCTTGAGTCATCCAGTCAATGTTTTCGTTAATGAACTCTAAGGAATTGTAGTGACCATTGTTTATAGTTTCGAAGATCATGCGGGGAAAAATCGCAGCAGCCGCCTGAGAGCGGTCGATATTGTACCTGTTCATAAATCTATACATTTTGTCGGTTTTGCCATGGATCAGCATACAGTTGATATAAGGCACAAAGTATTCCGGGTTTACACCCGTAACAGCTATGCATTTATCAAGCAGGACAAAGAATTTTGCTTCGGTTTCGTCGTCGAAATTACGGTAATCGCATATCGATCCCACAAGCCTTGCCGCGCGGTGGTCAGTAAGAATGCCCGCCTCAATCAAAACATTAATAAGGGCAAAATTCTTTTTTCTCACGGCGTTGGAAAGCGGCTTTAGCCCTTGGTAAAAAATATCAGCCCCCGTGCCGATAAGATAACGCACGCGACTTTCGTCGCGTCCTTCTTTGCAAAGTTCGCACAACTCAATATTAAATTGCTTAAAAAGCTCTTTTTTTTCTTTTTCAGTCATGTTAACCTCTAGGTTGCCGCTATCAAAGAGATATTCTCTTATCCGCGAATAACATTCCTCGGCACAACAAAAAATATGTATGCTACCAGTGACAACATTATAGCATTAAACAAAAAAAATTTCAATAGATAAAAGTGCGATATTTCCCGTCTCTGCAAAAAAAAGCCTGCTCCCGTCATTCCTTTCGACAAAAAGATCCAATTCCGCCCAAGATACGGCAATGATATTGTTAATCACATATGCGTCTCAGGTGGTGCGGAAAAAGTATTAAGCCCGAGGTTCATTTTTCAAAAGTAAATATTTTAAAAAATTTGTTTCAATAGCTTTGCTACGGTATTAAATTTTTGTCATGCCCGCAAAAATGCCCCAGCAAGCAAGGATTTCTGCTCTCGAAATAAATAACTTTTATCCAAGGCGGTGTGTGTTGCAATATATTGATAGTTCTCCATAGGTTAATGAAAAATTAACCGTTTATTTCATCGGATAAATCATCGGAGTTTTCTTTTTCGATTTGAGCCTTGTTTTTGCCGAATATTTTAACCCAAGCCGACTTGAAAAATGTGGTTATTTTTCTCCACCATATGCCGAATACGACGCCCAAAGTTATTACTATGCCCGCCAACACCTGCAAGATTATTGCCGTTGTACCCGGATCTATATAAGCTAATAAATTCATACATTATATCTCCTATTTTGATTATTGTTTTAAGGCTTTCATAAATACTATCGTCAAAAAGCTTTCTAACTATTTTGCAAAAGCCTTTCGCGCTATTGGATTTATTCCAGAAGCTAAAATGCTTGCTAACAAGGACAATTTTGAGATACCGGCAAAGTTTAATATCCCGAAGCAAAGCTATTGAAACAAATTTTCAAAATATTTACTTTTGAAAAATAGGTGCAAGGATTTGCTCTGGGGTGTAATATCCTTTATTTTTCTTGTTTGTCCGGTAATTATTTTGCGCAAAAGCTATTTAAGCTCTTGCTTGATCGCTGCGAGTAGTTTGTCGTAATGGATTTCATTGAGGTTTCCGATATGTCCTACGCGGAATAGGGTGTGGTCAAGCGGCGGCGGGACGGGTGTAATAAAAATATTGTGCTTTTCGATTAGTGTTTCGAATAATTGCCTTGCATCGACGCGGCTTGTAAAGACGGGCGTGATGCAGTTGGATAAATTGTACTTGGGTATTTCGAAGGGCATTTCTGTGATTTTGGAGCGGAAATAGCATGCAAGTTCCGCCGTACGGGTTATTACATTATGGACGCCTTGCTCTAAAATGCTTTTTAGCCGCGCGTGCAATTGGAAAATTATGCCTACAGCAGGGGTGAATGGCGTTTGGCCTCTCTTTGAATTTGCGACATAATCCACAAAATCAAAATACATTATGGATTTCTCGCGGGGAAGTATTACATCGTTATACATCCTTTCCGATATGGTGATGATAGCGAGTCCGGGAGCAAGAGCGAGGGCTTTTTGAGAAGAAACTAATGTAATGTCGGCTTTCAGATCAGTTATATCGTATTCATCTGCAAACAGGGAGCTTATTGCGTCTACAATAAAGTACATTTTTTCCTTTTGGCAAAAGTCGGAGAGCAGTTTAGCGGGATAGAGCTTGCCTATTCCCGTTTCGTGAATATTAACAAGCAGTGCAAAATATCCCTTGTTACTGTAAGGCGTGAGCATATCCTCCGTTAAGTCTTTTTCCAGAGGCAGACGCAGAACATCATGCGGAATTTTGTGCAAAACACATAAATCTTCAAAACGCTGTCCGAAGTTTCCGCCGTTAATAACAAGAACTTTGGTATTTATGCTCAAACAGTTTACAACAGCGGCTTCCATGGCTGCTGTGCCGGACGCTGTAAGAAATATTATTTCGCTGCTCTTCGGCGCGTTTGTCGCCTCGCGGAACATTTCTGTCGTTTCGTTTACCGTTTGGCTGAATTCCTTAGTCCTGAAATAAGGGATGGGAAGTGCTGCAGCTTGCTTTGTGCATTCGTGCATATTGACCGGTCCGATAGAAAAGTTCATTTACTTGCTCCTATAATTGTCCTTGTGATAGATGATTTTTGCTTTTATAAGGTCGTCCACCTCGTCTATTTCCGTCCATTCATAGTTAGAAATATCAACGTAGCCAAGCTCAAAGTCATACCTGAAAATCATCTGGACAAGGGCATCCTCATAAAATTGGGTATAATATCCGTCATGCACCATAAGTTCAATTTCGTTTTTGAGGATTTTTGCCGCCGCGCCGTCGATTAGAGTGATGCCGCCATATTCGCCGAAATATTCCTTAAGTCCTTTGGACATTGCGATAACCTTTCCGTTATAGACCTGAGCATTATAGTCTCCGTCTTTTTTTATAGAGGAGTCTAGAAGGACAGCCGCACCCTTGACCGGCTTTGAGATAACTTCCTTCATCAGTTTTTTGCTTACAACAACGTCACCGTTGATGATAACGCAGTCGCCCTCCAAGTATTCGCGGGCAAACCAAAGACTGGCGATGGAGTTTGTAACCGCATAAAAAGGATTATATACAAAAGTTGCGTATTTTATATCCTTACTGATATTATCGCTCAAAAAGCCGGTAACGATAACTACATTGGCTTTAGGATCTGTGCTTTTTATTGATTCGGTCATATGCTTAAGTACCGGCATGTCATCGTCCAGCTTAAAGAGGGATTTAGGGTAATTGTAGGTTAACGGATTGAGTCTGGTGCCCCTGCCTGCTACCAAAATTATATAATTCATATTATTTTCTCCCAAAGTTTTTTATTTTGTTTTTATGCGGTTTGCCGCAAAAGATATTATTGTCTTTTGCCTGTTAATTAGTTGTTCCAGAGCAGCATGCCCACTCTTTTAAGCTCATCGGTAATCGGGAACCTTATTTCTACCCCTAATTTAGCAAGAGTTTTGATAACGTTGATTCCGGTAGCTTCTACGGGCATGCGCGCATGGTAGGGATTATTGCACTTTTCCGCGCCGCATCCCGCCTTACAAAGTTTGCAAGAGCCGCCGATAAAGGACAGTGCATTCGAGCAATTGTTGTCAAAAAGGACTTTTTCCGCGTGGAGCAGCGTTCTGTGGATGGTGTTTGTAGATTCCGCCCTTATGCTGTCGCGGTTAAGGTCTGTTACCTTAAAAGTCTGATAAACAAAGGCGGCGTAGTCAAATTCCGCCATCATCGCCTTATAGTCAATGGCGGGGATTTTGGGCGGGCAACGCCAGCTATTATTGTATTTTCCGCAATAAAAGCAGTTAATTTTAGTATTCAGTTCAAAAACCAACAGAGGAATTTCAAATGGCAGGACGACCACCGAATTATTAAATTCCTTTATAGCTGATATTAGTTTGTCTTTATCCATATTACTCCGCTAAAATCGACATAATTTACTTAATTAACACAATTCTCATTTTAACACCAACGGTTAAAAATTGTCAAGCAAGTTTCCAAAAAGTATTTGTCCAAAACCGGAATAATTAATTAGACTTCCCTTTACAAAGCTTTTATGTATTGCTATAATTATAGAGATTATGTTTAGCTGTATAATGCAAATAGTAGACTCTTGTAATATGCAAACGGTAGCCTTCCTCAAAATAGAAAAAGTAATAGGATTAAAAAAATGAAATATTTCGACTATATAATAACAGAGCCTATTAAGTGGCTGATAGAGCAGTGCTACAAAATTGTCCCAAGCTATGTGTTTGCGATAATTCTTTTTACCCTGATTATAAAGTTGCTGCTTTTCCCTTTTTCACTGTGGGCGCAGGCGCAGTCGGTCAAAGCGGCAAAACTAAAGCCGCAGCTTGACGACATCAAGGCATATTTTAGTCACGATTGGCGGCTCACCTTTAGAGAACAGAAAAAGTTATACAAAAAGGAAAAATACAGCGGATTTGTTTCCATGCTGCCGCTACTGCTCCAACTGCCTATAATATTGGGCGTTATCCGGGCAATGGATTCGATGTCGGTTTTAGACAGCACTCCGCCCAATATTCTTTTGCCGCTATTGTCAGGACTGTCCGCCTTTCTTCTTTGCTATGTGCAGAACATCTGCAACGTGCTGGCAAAAACAATGAAATTTTTTGCAAAATGGGGTATTGCGATATTTTTGACGGCGTTTTCCCTCTATTTTACCTTTACGGCGGCAATTGGCTTTGGCATCTATTGGACAGCAGGCAACCTGATTGCTATTGCGGTACAGCTTATCTGCAATATTATAATAAACCCCCAAAAGCATATTACTTATAAGATACTTCCTCTGCCCAAAAAAGACAAACAGCTTAAACGGAGACAAAAAGAACGTGAGAAAGCGGATGTCGCGAGATTTAACAAGACGAAAAAAATCCTTGTTTTTTATTCGGAGGCGAGCGGTTTTTACAAATATTTTAAGGGGATGATAGAATATGTTTTGGACAACTCCAAAATCCGCGTTCATTACCTTACCAGTGATATAGACGACAAGGTTTTTGATATAAAGCACGAGAGGTTCCACGCCTACTATTGCGGGCATAGTAAGCTTATTTCCACATTTATGAAGCTTGATTGCAAGATTATGGTCATGAGTATGCCCGACCTTCATATCTACCAATATAAGCGTTCAGTGGTAAACAAAAACATCGAATATATTTATGTTGATCATGGATTCAGCAGTCTTTCTTTTGTGGCGAGAAAACATGCCTGCGATTACTTCGACACCATTTTTTGTTACGGCAAAAACTATAACGAGGAAATAAGGGCTATGGAGGCCTATTATAATACCAAGGAAAAAACCTTGGTCAACACCGGCTACGCACTGTATGAGAAGCTTAAAGATAGCTATGTACCTAAGGAAAAGTCCGAAAAGATTATCATAATTGCGCCCAGTTGGCAAAAGGATAACATCATGGAAAGTTGTATCGACGATATAATGAGAGAGCTTAGCGGCACCGATTATCGGGTGATACTGCGCCCGCATCCTGAATTTATCAAAAGATTCCCGCAAAAAATCGAGCTGCTTAAATCTAAGTATCAAAACGAATTACAACTCGACTTTTCGACCGATATTCTTTCCGCCGATATTCTTATTTCAGATTGGTCAAGTGTTGCATGGGAGTTTTCGTTTGCAGCTAACAAGCCTGCGCTGTTCATTAATACTCCTAAGAAAATTATGAACCCGGACTGGGAAAAATACGGAGTAGAGCCCATTGAGATTACCTTGCGCGAAAAGACCGGCGTGACGGTTGAGATGGATGAAATCGGCAGTATAAGGGAAAAAATAGTACAGCTTGAAAAAATAAAAAACCCGCGCGAAATAATACAAAACATCATGTACGATAACAAGATGGCAAACGAAATAAGCGGAGAATATATTGTGAGGAGAATTAAAAATGAAGCTAATAAATAAGATCAAAACCAGTGTCAGCAGAAAGGAATTTTTGTTTATATGCTTGTTCAGTTTGATGTGTATATTTAATGGATTTATATTCAACCAGTTTGACGTGATGCTACACAATCAGGCGGAATTCGGAGTAATGGTTACGGAGGTTATTTGGGCCTTTGTTTGGCGCGCGCTACTGCTAATGCTGTTTTTGACCGCCGTTCTTACCGCATTGTGCTGTTTCCGTAAAACGCTGTTCCGCTTTACTGTCGCCGCGCTTTTAGGATTGACTTTGGCGGGCTATATCCAAGTGTTGTTTATGAACAAGGTGGAGCTAATGGCGGTTGCCGGTACCATGGCGCGTGAGAGCATTTTCCAATATATCGTAAATTCGTTAATCTATTTGGCACTGATATTTTTACCTATAGGCGCTCTTATTTTTGAAAGGAGAAAAAAGAAAATTTTTACTCCTAAGATTGCTCTTTTGCTGTCCATTGTAATTATAGGAATGCAGGGAGTGGGAATAGTATCGATTGCGGCGGAGGCGGCAAGGCCGGCTGCTAATAACGAGCTTTATTATTTTTCGGTAGACGAACAGCTAAAGCTGTCAAAAAACGACAATGTAATAGTTTTCGTTTTGGACCGTTTCGATACCGAATATGCCGACGCAGTTTTTTCAAAGGATTCCGCTACCGAGAAAATTTTTTCGGGCTTTACATATTACAAAAACAATATCTCCGAGTATCCCGGAACCTTTCCGAGCGTCGCCTCTATTTTGACGAGTCAGCCTTTTGATATAAAGACTGCCAATCAAAAAGACTATTTACAGACTGCGTGGCGGGACGAAATAATTTTTGATACATTGCATGAAAACAATTATAAAGTAAACGGGCTTATAGATTCGATTGCCTCTTTTTATGATTTTAAGGATTTGGAAGGTAAGTTTGACAATATACGATTGGTTGATAAAAATAACAGAAGCGTAAGAGAGAATGACTTTTTTAGTGCCATGTTGAGCTTTGCTCAAATGCGCCAAAGTCCCGATGCACTCAAGTGGGCCTTCAAAAACGACAGATACCTCGACATCGCGAACTATTGCGTCAATATAGAGGATACCGACGATTATTATCCGCGCACGATTTCAGCTTCTGCCGATCTTAAATTCTACAACAAACTGAAGGAAAACGGTCTTTCTGCAGACGAGGACAAAAATGTGTTCAGCTTTGTTCACTTGCAAGCGAGCCATAATCCGTATTTGTATGACGAAAAACTTGAGCTTGTAAAAGACAATAAATGGAAAAATATCAATCAACAGGCAATAGCGCAAACGCACGGTACATTCAAAATTCTTGACGAATATTTTTCTCAAATGAAAAAACTCGGTATATTCGAAAGTTCCACCATTATTTTGATGGGCGACCACGGACTATGGGACAACCAGACTACGAAAATAACCAAAGCTCCCGCAACCGCTTTGTTTATAAAGGAAAAGGGAAAAGGGGAAGAGGTGTTAAATACCGATACAAGTTCCGAACTTTCTCACTATAATTTTGGCTCAACCATTCTCGAAATCATCGGCGCCGAGGACAAAAAAACCGGCCCGTCTTATTTCGAAATCATAGAAGGCGGCGGCGTTCAAAAACGCATATTCTACAACGTAAGATGGACTAATCTCAACTCCTGCACATACCTTTGCACTTATGAAATAACGGGGAACGCAAAAGACGTTAGCAACTGGAAAAAGATTGACGAATCAAAAAAGGGCAAGGAGTAATTTTACTCTCATCTCGATAAATATCAAGAAACAGAATATGGTTTCTATAACTGCGCGATTTTTATGAAAAATAGCAAAAGATAAGATTTTTTCAAAATATGTTTACTTTCCTGCCACATTCTAATTCAATTCTAATTTAGGGTTGCCCCGCTATGTTTGACACACGGCGGGGCAACAGTTTATAATTATAGAAAATGGGAAAGGGCGGCTTGTTTGGACGATTTTAATAATTCCGGTCAAAAAACTCCTTTAGATTTGTTTTCAAAGGATAAACGCCCGTTGTTTTAGGTACGATTGCGCACAAATCAAAAAGCTTGGCTGTTCGCAATATAAAAGACTTAATTGTATACAATATATATTGTAGGGGGAGAATAGATGCTCGAACTTATTAACATTGCCAAAATTTACGGTGGAGGCGACAACGCGGTACACGCATTAAAGTGCGTTAGTATAAAATTCCGCAAGAATGAATTTGTTTCTGTCTTAGGGCCGTCAGGATGCGGCAAAACCACCATGCTTAATATAGTTGGCGGACTTGACAGATATTCGTCGGGCGACCTTCTTATTAATGGCAAATCCACAAAAACCTTTAAGGCGTACGATTGGGACGCCTACCGCAACAATTGCGTAGGCTTTGTGTTCCAAAACTACAACCTTATCCCGCATCAGACGGTACTAGGTAACGTGGAGCTTGCTCTAACGCTGTCGGGCGTAAGCAAGGCAGAAAGGCGGAGAAAGGCATCCGCAGCGCTTGACAAGGTGGGATTATCCGACCAAAAGCACAAGAGGCCAAACCAGCTTTCGGGCGGCCAGATGCAGCGTGTCGCGATAGCAAGAGCGATTGTCAACGATCCCGAAATTATATTAGCAGACGAGCCTACAGGCGCGCTTGACACGGCTACCAGCGTACAGGTTCTTGACCTTTTAAAGGAAATAGCCAAGGACAGACTGGTTATAATGGTTACACACAACAGCGAGCTTGCTAAGCGGTATTCGACAAGAATAATCAATTTGATTGACGGAAATATTGTAGGGGACACCAATCCGATTGTGCCGCAGGGTACGCAGGTTCCGCAGATACAGTATTCCGCAACCGAATCAAGAGCGGCAAAAAGAGAACAAAAAGCCAAGATGGAAAAGACGGCGATGTCATTTTTCACCGCACTCAACCTTTCTTTAAAAAACCTTTTGACCAAGAAGGGGCGTTCGATACTGGTATCCTTTGCGGGTAGTATCGGCATAATCGGCATTGCGCTTGTGCTAGCGATTTCGAATGGATTTAAGGTATATATTAAGAAAATAGAGACCGAGACACTGGCCAATTTTCCGATATCTATATCCCGTCTCGGGATAGATTTAAGCAGTCTGCAAGCGAATCCCAATGAAACCGAGCGGGCGCCGGAGTTCCCAAAAGATGGTACGAGCGTTGGTTTTTACGAACCGCAAAGTATAATGGATATCATAGGCAAGCCAAACAATATCACCAAGGAATATGTAGATTATATAGACGGTATCAAGGAACTTAAATCCGAAAAGGGCGATTATCGCGGAATGTCCGTTGCCTTAGACGTTCAAAAATCTTACGCTGTTCATATGCCGCTTATAACTCAGTATGATAAAACGGGTGAGATAAAATATGTCAGACAAGGCGGCGGAAATTCCGGCTCCATGGGTCTCAGTTTTATGGGCGGCGGCTCCGGCGCAAATTTTAGCGAAATGCTGGATAATGCCGAATTTGTGCTTGACCAATACGATAGAATATATGGCGAATTCCCTTCTGCATACAACGAAATCGCGCTTGTTATGGACAATACCAACCGTATTGATAAGAATTTGGCAAGAAACTTAGGTTTTAACGAGACCTTGACCGAAATGGATTTTGACAAGATTGTAGGCAAGACATACAAAATTATACTCAACGACGAATATTATGTTGTAGACGAAGATACGGGCATGGTTACGACAATCGAATCGGCTGACAGCGAGGTGCTTGACGAGATTTTTTCTAAGCCTGACGGACAGGGCATTATCGAGCTAAGGATATCTGGCATTATGCGCGAAAAGCAGGGCGCTGTAATGGCTTTGTATGATACCGGCCTTGTTTATCTGCCGTCACTAACCCAAAAATATCTTGAAAGCTGTGCAAACGCACGAATAGCTACCTTGCAGTCTGATGCCCTTAAAAGTACCGAAACGACCGGCTTACAGGTATATAAAGCGCTCTTTAGCGAGACCGACCTTAAGGAAAGCTTTCTCGAGGCCATCAGTTTTTACGAAAGTATGGCTGCTATGATGGGAGATACCTTCCTCACTCTTCCGAAAGCCAATCAAAAGTCAGCTATAAAATCGATGCTGACAACAAATGAAATGTACGAGGGAATAGACTCGCAAACCGCCGAAGAATATGCTGAAATGTTTATTTATCTCGGCGAATCGATTGCTGATTTTAAGAACGAAAGCAAAACCACCTTCGGACTGCCGCTATTCTATTTCAGAGAATTTTTAACCGGCGGATTTTTGAGCCTTTCGTCCGTCAAGGACAGTATTATGCAACTGCTTGGCGTAGGCGGATTGCCGACATCAATATATATTTATCCACGCAGTTTTGAGACCAAGGGTGAAATTATCAAATATCTCAATGCTTGGAATACCAATAATCCCGACAATAAAATAACCTATACCGATCCGGCGGCTCTGCTTTCCAGCACAATGGGACAAATGATAGATATTATTAGTTATGTTCTTGCTGCATTTGCGGGCGTTTCCCTTGTTGTTTCCTCGATAATGATTGGTATCATCACCTACGTTTCGGTAATGGAGCGTACCAAGGAAATCGGCGTACTGCGCAGTATCGGAGCAAGAAAGAAGGACATCGGACGGGTATTCAACGCCGAGACCATAATTATCGGCTTTATCGCGGGACTTATGGGTATAGCAATAGCTTATCTGCTGTGCCTGCCGATAAACGTTATCATAGGCGCGCTATCGGGCAGTGCGACCTTGGGCAATCTCGCTATACTCAATCCGCTACACGCCGTTATCCTCATAGCGGGCAGCACGGTACTCACCCTTTTGAGCGGACTCATTCCGTCAGTATACGCTTCCAACCGCGACCCTGTTGCGGCGCTCCGCTCCGAATAATCAAAACTGTTTTTATCACGCCAACGAAGTGAGAGTCGCGACCATGCTTGGCATGGTCATGACCGAACGAGGCAGGCGGGCAAAGGGTTTAAAACCCCGCGGTCTTGCCGCGGAAGGCGCGATGTGAGCAAAGCGAACACTGCGCGCTTAAAAACACTTTATAAGCTTTTATAGCGGCGGGTCAGACTGCCGCTTTTGCTTATTGTAAGAGTTCGATAGTTAACGCAAATAAAGGATATTAATCCTTGGATAAATCCTGAACTCATTTTTCAAAATCTAATATTTTGAAAAATGAGTCCAAAGCTTTGCTGCGGGATTTAAATTTTTGTTGTGCCCGCAAAATTGCACTTGCCCGCAAGCATTTTTGCTCCTAGAATTAAACAGGCGGTAAACATTTTTGCATTGTTAAGACGTAAGGCGGGTAAAAACTGTTAAAATAGGTATAAGGCATGTATATCTTTGTTACGTTAACATTATTTGGTTTGACAAAGTTTTTCTTTCGTGATATTATCTTATATGTTAATCGCTTTACACATATAATAAGGCTGAGGATATGAAAGGTTTTTACAAAAAATTAACGCTGGCATGTGCGTTGGCGATACTGACCGTAGTATTGTTGACCTATGTTTTTATTTTATATTTTGAGGCTTTAGAGGAAAATCAGTATAGAATTACATCTAGATCCGCATTTGAGAGCAGTGTTGTAAACTTGGATAACTATTTTGACATTGCAAAACGACAACTGGATTTTCTCACTGCTCCTCTTGATCCAAAGCCGGAAATACCTGAAGAACCCGAAGTGCCAACAGAACCGGAGGACGAGGAGCAGGATTTTCTTTTTACCCTTTTGGATGAGCCGCCGGATATCCATATTGATACGGTGCTTGATATTGACACGGGCAACGCTTTTATCAGTGCGGGGTATATTTCCTTGCCGTTAGCGGGTAGCGTTGCCACGTTAGCCAAGGTTAGATTTATCGATAATATTAGATACGAAGAAGATAAACAAAGAGAGCTTGAGTTGATTTCCGATGTTTACAGAGGTTTTGGTGAATACTGTATGTTCACCCGTGAGTCAGCCGGTATTACTTATTTTTTCTATGGTAAAAAGACAGATATAGAGATTGTCGGGTATGACTATCTTCTTTTGGTGTCGGATATTCCGCCGCTTGTCGCGTTCACTGATTCGGGTTTTACCAATTTTGCGCTGCTGGACGGCTTAGGCGTTGTTGTCGATATGCTTCATGCCGATTCGGGCGTCGCCGGTTTCAATAAGCTGGAGTATGACGGAGAATACCTCGACTTCGGCGGCAAAAAATACATGGTTTTTTCAAGGAACTTTGAAAGTTCTTTCGGAGAATATTCGCTTGCAGGTCTAATAGCAAGGTCTACTATAATGAAGCATATTTCATCGATTAGCGCACGCTTGTATTTATTCATGATGATATGCTCCCTTGTTATGTGTGCCTTCTTTGTCCTGTTCCTGCTTATTATCAAAATAGACAAAATTCTTCTGGGTACGGGTGAATTCCGTATTGATGTAGACGTTTCGGGCAATATTACGAAAACAGACAAGAACCTTGATAAAAAATACAAAAAAATGATCGGCAATATCGGCAAATATCTTGAGCATGAATTCTCCAAGGACTGCGTAATTATCAAGGCGGAGAACGAGGCGGGTGAAAGAGCATATCTCAATTGCAGGAGAGAGGTCAGAAACAAATCAGATTACGTGTTTATGGCGAGCGATGTTACCGATTTATACAGTGATTATATGGCGTTTAGGAAGGAGCATTTTACCGACGACGTTACCTCAATGAATAATATTCAGCAGCTTGAAAAGGACTTTGATACAGGTTTCTCTGAGCGTGGCAAAAAAACTCTCGTCTTTATCATCTACGAGCTTGGTATCGAAAAATACCTTGCAATGTATGGTATCGAATTTTACAAAAAGTTATTAAAGATGCTTGCCGACCGTCTTAGTGAGATTTACGTTTGGCAGGCAAAGGCATATTACCTCACCGGCGATAGATTTATAATCATGGCGGAAAAGGATGTGCAAGAAGTTATCGCGAAAATCGATTCGGCTATCGAGTTTATCGTTAATCCGGTAAGAATAGACGAACTTATTATTAGAACGACATGCAACGCAGGTTATGTGATTTATGCTGCCAATGAAGAGGAACTGTCTCTTTCGCAGATTATCTCAAGGGCGGAGCTTGCGCTTTCATACGCAAAAAGCAGCAACAAGAAAAACTATTACGGCTATGTGGACAGCGTAATGAGAAGCAAGCAGACTTTAAGCAACGAGGATATCCGCCAAATCATCAACGAAGAAGAACTGAAAATTTGCTTTCAACCGCAGTACAGTTTATCCAAAAAATGTATAGTAGGTTTTGAAGCACTCACCCGTTTATCGGGTAAATACAGTTACATCAACCCCGGTGTATTTATCGAGAATGTCGAGCAGATCGGCGCAATGGTTATGCTTGGCGATTACATTATAGATAAAGCGATGAAATTTGCCGCCACTCTTCCGCAAAAGGATATCAAAATTTCGGTCAACGTTTCTCCTGTTCAACTGCTTGGCGACAAGTTTGTAGAAAGATTTTTGCTCAAAATGAGCGAATACAAGCTGGAGCCGTCGCAAATAGGTATAGAGATTACCGAAACCTACGAGATGTCTTCGATGGCAAAAGCGCGCGAAAAGCTGCGTGATATTCAGAAGCAAGGTATTTTGGTGGGCATTGATGACTTTGGTGAAAAATATTCGTCGCTGCGCTATATCAAAAGTCTCCCGATAGATTTTATTAAGATTGACAAGGGATTTACCGACGATGTTGAGACCGACAAATATTCAAAAGCTATTATTGAAAACATTATCGCTCTGGCCAAATCTTTAGGGCTTTATACTACGGTAGAAGGCGTCGAAACCGCAAGTCAGGTCAAGATTCTTGAAAAACTGGGCGCGGACGTAATTCAAGGCTACGTAGTCAGTCCGGCAGTAGACGAAGAAAAAGCAGTGGAATATATCAAATCTAAGAAAAACCTTTTTAATTAGGAGGAAAAAATGAGGGCGGTATTAATTGCGGCTGAAATAAATCAGGGAGTGGCAGTGCTTTTCAGTATATTGGCGGTTATTGTTGCGTTGGGTCTAATCATACTGTTCATGTGGTCAATATACAAAGAGCAGGGCCGTTGGGAAGTTGACAAGAACGAAAACAACGACCAGGATAAAGATAAGATTGATTCCAAAATGATGGCGTGTATTGCCGCCAAGCAGGAATTTACCTTCTATTGTATAGAGGTAATCGAATATAACGAAATGATCAAATCTTTGGGCGAAACTCAGTACGGGAATGCACTTAATCTGTTCCTAAAGAAAATCAAGCAGGTTTTTTATGGCAATGTAAGAATCAGTACTGAAGCCGACAAAATTTTCGTACTTACCCAAGCGCGTGTTAACAAAAACGATATCGAAAAGCTTTGTAATCTTGTCATCTACGAAGCGGGTACTCCTATCACACTGGGCGGCACCTACAACGTTTACTTTGATATCTCCATCGGTGTCGCAAGCTATCCATATAGCGGAAAAACTGTTCAGGAGATTATGGACAACGTTCAAGTTGCGCTCCTTGGTGCAAAACGTACCGGTTACAACCACTTCGTTATTTACGATGACCAGCTTGGCAGTCATGAAACCGAAGAATACAAAAACTATCTCGAAATTCAAGAAGCGATCAAGAACAACGAGTTCACCTTATACTATCAGCCGATCGTATCTATCGACAACAAAGAGGTTTACGCAGTAGAGACTCTGCTGCGGTGGAACCATAAGACCCGCGGCGTACTTTCGCCGCTTGTTTTCCTTAACATCTTAGAGCAAAGCGGCGACATTAACTGGGTTGGATTGTGGTCATTAGATCAGCTGCTAAAGCAAAAGGAAGCATGGCAAAAGTCCTATCCTGAGAATGAATTCCTCATTTCCATCAATATCTCTCAAAAGCAGATAAGAAACAAGGATATCGTCGAAGAGATTCGACGGATTGTAAAGAAGCACCATGTTGCGCCGGGTCAGATAATCTTAGAAATTATCGAACCTGCCGCTCTTAGTAACGAGGAACTTGTTATCAATAACATCAACCGCCTCAGTCAGCTTGGATTCAAGATTGCGGTCGATAACTATGGCGCGGATTTCGTTTCGCTACATAAGCTTGAAAACCTCAATATAACAATGCTCAAGCTAGAAAAGAAATTCTTCAACTCAACAATGGAGGATACCGGCGTTAATAAGGGAATTTTGAATCTACTCGTCAACTTCTGTAAGCAAAAGAACATCTCCCTTATCTGCATGGGAATAGAGACCGAGGATGAAATTGCCTTTGCTTTAGCTAACGGTATCCACTACGCGCAAGGCTTCTACTTCTCAAAGCCTAAGAGCAACAAAGAGATTATGCAAGATATCATCCTTACTCCGTGGAAGACCTAAAAAAATCATTATTAAGAAAATAAACGGGCAAAGAGAATTTCTTATTGCCCGTTTTTTTTTGTGTAAAAAACAGTATCCTTTATAAAAATGAGGGCTACTGTTTTTTTAACTCAAAAAATATATTATCCTTGCTATTTCATCAGACAAGCAATTAATAAATTATCCCTCACGACCTACAAGATAATCAATCGTACAATCAAGAATTGATGCAAGCTCAATCAATGTTGGCAATAAAGGTTCTTCGCCCGCTTCCCAACGATGAAAATATGCTCCATCAAAGCGACTTTTTTTCCTTAAAGAATATGTTGTAAATCCCTTTTCTTGCATAACCTTCCGAACTTGTCGAGAAAAATCGGGACAAGGTTTCAGTACAATTTTGCTGTCATTTTCTGATCTACCTATCAGATATTCAATCGAACACTGAAAATAATCCGCAACTGCAATCAGGTTGATGCGTGTAATCTGCAACGGTTCTAAAGTCCAGCGATACGCAGTACTGCGTGACACATTTACGGCGATAGCTAGTTGCTCAGGGGTTATTTGTTTATCAAAAAGTAGTTCTTTTAATCTTTCGCTAAAATTCGACATGATTTCCATAAAATAATGCCTCCTTGCCTTTATATTATGTTACGAATACGGGATAAACACTTGCAAATCCCGCATGCAAAACATATAATATAATTATGGTTCCAAAGAAAAAATAATGAAAAGGAGGTTTAATTTATGTTGGTTAAGGAATTTATTTTCACACTTCAATGCTGTATACAAGAAGAATTTATAGCGGTTAGTGAAGTAATCGAAAATGTAATTCACGTACGATTTGTCAACGGGAAGCTTATCAATATCATAGTTAAAGGGTAGGAAAAAACAATATGGAAAAAATACAAATTATAGACATTCAACAAGTCAAAGAATTAATGGAAAAATTGCATATGGACAACAAGCAATTAGCGGAGAAAATAGGAGTTACGCCCGCCACCGTTAAAAGATTGCTTGACGGGGCAGATCAAAGTCATATGGGAGCCGATATGCTGGTAAAAGTGGCACATGCTTTAGGAAAGCCGCCGCATTTATTAATACATAAAGATTATTGCTAATATAAAAATCTTGCTCTAATCTTATTCCTGTCAAGTAGACAGAGCAAGAAAAATACAAAGGCAAGAAAAAAGGATAGACGTTTTTAATCTATCCTTTTTTCATTAGGTTAACCTAATGAAAATTTTTGCTCCTGCTATATCGAGAAATGATCATATTGATTTTGAGAAATGATCCATGGCTTGCCCTGAGGTTAAAAACCCTTTATACACGTAAAAAATATAAGTTAAATAAGCAAGGGGATAGTTATGGGAAAGAAGATTATAATGCTGGGAATGGCGTTTATTATGTGCTTTATGTGCTTGGGGATATTGGGCGGCTGCAAATCAAAAACTTATGAGTCGGAATACTTTTTTTACAAATACGATACGATTACGACTAGCAAGGAAAAAGTAGTAGACCTAAAAAAATTGACAGAAAAAGGCAAGGAGCAAAAAATACTGGTAGTGTCTACGAAAATTAAAGGGCGAAGAGTATGCACCATACAAGTATCTCACAATGTTTACGGCGGAAGATATGATTATTCTTGGCATAGCGACAAGCTCGAAAAAGTATTTTTTCCTACAAGCAAAATTGGCGTTAGCGAGAACTTGTTTGATTATTGTCCTAACATGGGAAAAATCATAATTGTAAATTTTGATGTAACGTTAGTAGGAGGGGGGGGGTGGGATTCCATATGCGGCATCAGATTGGAGAAAAATATATTATTATTTAGAAAATACATCCTTTAATAACAGAAAAAAAGAAGGAGGATATTTGGAAATGCGTCCTGCGAATCTGTCGTACAGGTATAATTACGAAACGAAAATAAATAACGGAGCTTACTGGATAGACGACGTAGATTACGGCTGCAAAATTGAGTATATTCCCGAAAATCCCGAAAGAGAGGGATATGCCTTTGACGGCTGGTATAAGGAAACGGAATGTACAACCCGATGGGATTTTGATACGGATACATTACCCGACGAAATACAGGACGAGGACGAAGAGGTAGTTTATCAGGAAACACGGCTGTTCGCAAAATGGATAAAAATATAAAGGTATTAAATCCTTTATATTATAAAAAACAAAGGAGAAAAAATTATGAAGAAATGTATCGGGAAACTTAAGGTAACACTGACATCAATCGTCTTGTGCGGTTTACTTGCCGGTGTTGGCGAACGCCAATAGCTTTAGCTGTTATTCGCGCGAACCTCGCTTCGTTGATAGTATAAATTTGGTAAAAAATGTAAATTAGGACATTGAAAAAAGAGATAGATGTGATATAATTTATACACGTAAAAAATATAAGTTAAATAAGCAAGGGGGATAGTTATGGGAAAGAAGATTATAATGCTGGGAATGGCGTTCATTATGTGCTTGGGGATAATGGGCGGCTGCGAATCAAAAACGTATGAGTCGGAATACTTTTATTATATACACCACACGCTTGAAACTAGCAAGGAAAAGGTGATAAAATTAAGAAAACTGACAGAAAAAGGCGCGGAACAAAAAATATTGATAGTGCCTACGAAAATTAAAGGACGAACGATTATTTCCATTCAAATATCTCACGATTTTTATGGCGGAAGACATGATTCTAGCTGGCATAGCGACAATCTCGAAAAGGTATTTTTTACTACAAGTGATATTTACGTTAGCAATAACTTGTTCAACAGTTGTCCTAACATGGAAAAAATCATAATTGTTAATTTTGATGTAACGCAATCCGGGGGGGATATTACAGGTATGGCATATACTCTAAATATAAATTATTATTTAGAGTATACATCTTTTAGAAATAGAACAGGCATATTTTTAAATATGCGTCCTGCGAATCTGTCGTACAGATATAATTACGAAACGGAAATAAATAACGGAGCTTACTGGATAGACGACGTAGATTACGGCTGCAAAATTGAGTATATTCCCGAAAATCCCGAAAGAGAGGGATATACCTTTGAGGGCTGGTATAAGGAAACGGAATGTACAACCCTATGGGATTTCGATACGGATACATTACCCGACGAAATACAGGACGAGGACGAAGAGGTAGTTTATCAGGAAACACGGCTGTTCGCTAAATGGATTAAATTATAAAGGTATTAAATCCTTTATATTATAAAAGACAAAGGAGAAAAATTATGAAGAAATGTATCGGGAAACTTAGGGTAACGCTGATATCAATCGTTTTGTGCGGTTTACTTGCCGGTGTTGCCTGTATTACAATGCCTTTTCGGGCAAAGGCGGCGGCCGCATTTGTCGGTTTATCCGGAGATAGTATGTCCGTAACGGAGCTTTTTGATGCGACAAATACATATGAAGGCGCAGCAAGTAGTACTGTGACAAAAAACGGATGGAAGTTGGATCCTAACAATAAAACTTTGTCGTGGGAAGGAGAGGCACCTCTTCATAACATAAGTTTTAATATGAATAACAGGATTGAAAAGCTTGTAATGCCGTTGCCGCAAATTACGGTGCTTACCCACGGCTGGAATGGGGGCGCCAAGGTATGGAGCAAAGTAGTTGATAAAGGTGAAGATGTTTTTGCTTATGATCCCGATTCGTTGATTACAGGGCTTAGCAACAAAGCCGGCAGCGCAAATATCTATTGGGCAAACATGAAGCCGGAGAATGAACAAAACAAACAAGCTTACGATGCGGGGCACAGGGATTTTGACCTGATTAATCTCAATAAGCAAAGATATTTAAGAAAATATGAGTATGATGATTCCGCTTACTATGTCCCGTCTATAACCGACGTATCGAATCATATAATTATTGTATTCGATTCAGCCGACGACGAGGCCTTCAACGAAAACGTTTATTATGAATTTAACTACATGCTTAGTAAGGTGATTTATGACGTCAAGCTTGCCAACTACGGTATTTTGCCCAAAGTCAACCTGATAGGGTACAGCCGCGGCGGACTGACCAATCTGATGTATGCTATGGACCACCCTGATTTGGTCGATTCGCTTATCAGCATAGGCGCGCCGTTTTTTGGCTCAACAACCGGTGTTTTTGGCAGAACTGAATGGGGCGCCGGCTTGCTGGGCGTACGCCAATGCAACGCAATAGAGGATATGTCCGACCCGGTTAAGTACAAAGCTTATGCAAACAGATGGAACAATAACTATAATTTGTACAGCGGTATCAATTCTTCGGCCATTGGCTCATATGTGACGCCAACATTCATTGCAGAAGCGCTTACTTATAATAAAAATGAAGCAATACAATGGGTAGCGATTGCTTTAGCAATGGACATTGAGGCAGCATATTCTGCATTTATTCTTACACATATTGACAAGTATCTTATTCTCAATATGATAACCGAGCTTTTTGAATATGGTTTTCCCAGCACTTATGCAGCCTCTATTGCTCATATTTTATTTCAGGAAATTAGATTTGATTTATCTGGTGACTCGCTCTTATCGTTTTTTTCAGATTTTGCGGTGCACCTGGCGTCTCAGCTAGGTGACAGTGAATCATTGTCCGGCGTAAGCGATTATAAATTTACAAACAGATACGCCAGATTATTTAGATTTAATGACGGCACCGAGTTTTCTAAGCAAACAACCGGGGTTCCCGGATGTGTGGTTCATTCGTTTGAGCCGCGTGACCATGTGATTATCGATTGGATTTTGAATAGCTCAGATATTTCGGTTGCGCCCGTATCGATATTTACCACGAGGCCTATGCCTGGCGGATTGGAAATTACGGGGGTAATATATAATGTAAGGCTATCAGGTGCTATCATACTGCCTTCAATGATTTATGGACAAAGCATCGTTGGTATCGGAAACGATGCTTTTGCTTTTTACGATAAATTGACCTATATTGAAATCCCCGGATTGGTAACATATATAGGAGAACGGGCGTTTGCCTTTTGCATCAATCTGACGACAGTGAAGTTCGGATTGGCCGGCGGCGTAATAAATTATCTTAATAAAATTGGATATGAAGCGTTTTATGGCTGTACCGGTTTGAAAAAAATCGATTTGCCGCTACTCTTAGAAACAATAGAAGAATTGGCGTTTGCGTCAACTTCCCTGCGGTGGATTTATATTCCTGCAAGCGTTAAAGAGATAAAGGAATATGCTTTTGGGGATTGCAGACAACTGGCAAGCGTAACATTTTCGGAGAGTAGTGTCCTGGAAACTATAGGGGGATCCGCGTTCGAAGATTGTACTCTTTTATTGGATATTCTTCTGCCCGATAGTCTTAACTCTATCGGAGATTATGCCTTCAGGAACTGCACGAATTTACCCTATATTATAATACCCGACATAAACACGATTGGTGGCAGCTTGTTTTCCGGCTGCTATTTAACCGCGGTTTATTACGAGGGCAGCAATACAGCGTTATGGCGATTTCAAAGCCTGCCGGCCAATGCTAAGGTGTACTACTACTTAGAGAATAAGCCTGAGGATAGCGGGATTTATTGGCGCTATGTCAAAACCTTGCCTACAAAATGGAATGACTATACGGTAACACTGGTAGATCAATTAAACGAAACTTCCGGCACTATTACTGCAACGCTTGGCCTGCCGATGCCTACGGGCAGTGTTCCGGTTGATACGACCGGCAGCGGAAAGGTGTTTCTTGGTTATTACAGCGCAGACGGAATAAAATATTATCATCCGGACATGACAAGCGTCCGTTTATATGATTTGGAGAAAAATACAACCTTATATTCTAAATGGGATAACGGAAAGATGATAAGCGCCGCTACTTTGATTTTCCTAAGTAAAGACCAATATGAGACAACTATAATAACCTTTAAGACAAATTCGCAGATAACGCCGGAAATGCAGGCTGTTACCAGAATCAATGTTACAGGCAACCCTGATTATTCGTTAAGTTTACATAATTTGACCATTGATCAAGCATCAAGTACGGTAACAATCAGGCTTGGATCGTCCTCGGTTCCTGAATGGATACGGACTTATGTGGACAAATATTGTTCGTTTGAAATAGAGTTTAAACTAATTTATAGTTCGGCTGTTGCCGCTATAAACGGCGGTACCGGATATGAGGTTTTTCAAGGGGCGGCAAATCAAAGCGGAACAGTGTATATTCCGTCGCATTATAACGGATTGCCGATATCTCAAATAGGGCAAGCGGCTTTTCAAAACGCAAGCGGAATAACCGGAATTATTATACCTGACAGTATAACGGTTATAGGGGATTACGCCTTTGCCGGCTGCAGCGGTTTAACTAGCATTAAAATACCTGATTCCGTTATCAGTATCGGAAATAACGCCTTTGCCGGTTGTAGCGGGCTGACCTCTATTACGATACCCTCCGGCGTTGTAAGTATCGGAGATTATGCTTTCTACGAATGTATCAATCTTTCTACGGTTACATTGCCGAAAAGCGTAATTTTTATGGGGTACGGCGTATTTAATTATTGTAACAATTTGACCGTTTATGCCGAAGCGGTAAGGAAGCCGGCGGATTGGGACGAATGTTGGGATTATTCGGATGAAAATATTCCGGGCGAAAGATACGTTGTAGTTTGGAATAGCGTATTATCCAATACGAAGGATTACGTATATTTTGTTAATAAAACATCTTTGAGCGTTTCTGTTCCTCCGGAATATACAATGTCGGAGCCGGCGCGGGACGGATTTGTTTTTGGCGGCTGGATTTCATATCCGACCGGAGAGCTTTGCACCGGGCAACTAAATTCTCTCCCTGATGGAATTTATGTTGCATACTGAATCGAAATCCACACTGTCACATTTCGGATTTTAGGATGGTCCGGCGTATCAATCACCGTGCCGGTTAAGAATTATGACACTGTAACCGCGCCTGAAATTGTATTTTCGTCAGGCTGTGTCTTTACCGGATGGGGTACATACGACTTTAACGCGCCTGTAACCGGCGATATAATGATTACAGGAATGTTGCTAAAATTATGGTAGGAATTCCGGATATAAATTTTTATTAAGATACATAAAAGGGGCGGCCGATTGACTGTCCCTTTTATATTTTCTTTGTTTTCGCCGGAAAAGACTTTTTCTTATTGTTTTTTTGTTTTTGAAAAGTCAATTTAATTTAAGCGGTAAATGAATAAAGGCAAAGGTTATTTCAGCTTTTTTATAAGTGAAATAATCATTTCTTTGTTTTCGACAGTAAGGTCGTTAAATAGGCTGTTGAGTTCTTTGTCCTTATGATAGGTCACATAGTTATCGGCAAAAAATTCCTCACAGGATATTTCAAGGGCAGCGATAATATCAAAAAGCACTGGAACTGAAATCGTAAAATTTCCGCATTCCACTTGATTTATGTAAGTATCTGATTTATCAATTCTTAAACTTAATTCTCTTGCAGAAAGGTTGGCTTTATTTCTAAAATAACTAATACGTTGAATTAAAATATCTAAATTCACAATAATTTACTCCATTCTTATTTTAATATTTTGTGAATTTACTCCATGTTATTATTAACTAGTAATTTTTATCTAAAAACAATATAATAGTTATTATTAACTAAATAATTGACTTAATACTAACTATATGATATAATTTTGAATATAAAATATAGGAAGGGTTTTAATTTCATAATAGAGAGGTGTTATGGAACTTATTAAGGAAATATTGATAAAGTCGCTAGAGGAGGCCGAATTGCCGCTATCGGATTTTGTAAGCAAGGTAATTGAGTCGAAATGTTATATGGCGATATGTAAGATAAAAAATATTCTAAATGATGAAAATTTGTCGGACTTTGAGTGCTTTGGAAGAATAGAAAAGATAGTGAATGCCTTAGAGGAGATAGGAACAAACGGCGGCAGCCGTCATGATTTTTAAAAAACTGAGGAAAGAAAATATTGCCGGATTTTTCAAAACAGATTTGCGGAAACTGTCAAAATAAAGGGTATTAAACCTTGCCATGCCCGCAAAAATGCCCTTACAAGCATTTTTGCTCCCGGAATAAATTTTATCAAAGTTTTTTCGATGGTTTTGCTTTGCTTGTTTTCTTGACTATTTAAACTGTGTTTGTTATAATTCTTTTGCTTTTAAAGTTATATTTGAGGCAAAGGAGATTATTTATGGCAATCACTAAGGATATGACTATTTTTGAGGTTTTGCAAAGTAAGCCTGATTCGGCTCAGGTTTTTTTGGATATGGGTATGCACTGTCTTGGCTGTCCTATTTCCAGGGGAGAGAATGTTGAGCAGGCGGCTCAAGCTCACGGCGTGGACGTAAACGAGCTTGTAGAGAAGCTTAACAAATTATAAAATGCTTATCGTTGTCGGCTTAGGGAATTTTGGCGACAGGTACGCATATACCTACCACAATCTTGGTTACCTTACCGTTGAGGCTCTGGCGGACAGGATAGGTTTTAAGTTCAAAAAACGCGACTGTGACTGCCTTGTTTCCACAGGCTTTATAGGCGGTGAGGAAATTATTATCGCCAAACCGCTTACCTATATGAATCTTTCCGGTAAGGCGGTTTATCAGCTTATGCGGAAATACAAGGCGGAGCCATCCGATTTTGTCATCGTTTACGACGATATCGATATCGAAAAGGGCAAGCTGCGGATCCGGAATGAGGGCAGCGCGGGCACACATAACGGTATGCGTAACATTATCGAAGTTACGGGCAGACAGGATTTTCCGCGCGTCAGGGTAGGTTTTGGGCCAACGCCCGAATTCGTACCCCTTGCGGACTACGTTCTTTCCGAAATCCCGAAATCCGAGCGGCAACTGTTTGCCGATGTTTTCGGACAAGCGGTTGACCATCTCGTTAAGGTAATAAAGGAAAAAAAGCAATAAAAAATATTCAGCTTTGTTCTATTAAAAATCCCTAAAACCTGGCGGCAAAGGCTTATCAAGCTAATTAAAGAGAAGAAGTAAATTAAATAATGCAAGGTTTTGAAAAAGTACTTTCGTCCATGGGCGAAAGGAATCAGGAATTATATCGGCATATCCGCGGTAGAAAAAATACCGCGGTATTTGGTATGCAATGGGCGGACAGAACGATTGCGGCGAGCCGTCTCGACAGGTTTATTTATATTTGCAGCGACTATGTTACGGCGCGTGAAACTTATCGGCAGATTAGTACGCTAAGGCCGGATGCGGTATATTTGCCGGCGAAGGACGACGTTCTTACCTATATCCGCAGCCGCTCGCTAGACACCGTTTTTACAAGACTTGCCGCCCTGCACAATATTGCAACGGGTAAGGCGGGCGCTGTTGTCACCAGTGTAGAAGCGGTCATGCAGCTTTTCCCCGGACGCAAGGAATTTTTGGACAACTGTCTGACACTAAAAAAGGGCGGGGAATATTCGACTGAAATTCTATCGGAGTGCCTTGTGAGGGCGGGTTACAGAAGAGAGGCGCAGGTAACAGACAGTGGACAGTTCGCACAAAGAGGAGATATTTTCGATATTTCCCCTATTAATCTTGAAGGGGGAGTGCGTTTAGAGTTCTTTGGTGACGAGCTTGAGTCCATTAAGGCTATCGACTTTTCGACCCAAGTTTCGGGCACACATTTAGACGAGATAGAAATCGCTCCGGGCAGCGAATATTTTTGCAATGTTAAGAGTGATGCGGTAATAGCGGCAATCCGTGCCGATATTCCCAAAAATTTGGAATCTGATGCGCGTCACCGTATAGACAGTATTATATCCGAGATAGAGTTCAAATTAGGGGAAGGATACACCGATACAACGATGTCTTTTATTCTGCCCTATGCGGGCGGCGGTTCATTGTGGGATTTTGCCGGCAGCGGCTATACGGTAGTGCTGGATGAAATCAAAAGATTAGGTACAAAAATTATCTATGGCGAGCATTGCAACCGTTTCAAGCAACTGCTTAGCAAGGGCGAAGTGCTCATCAGCTCTCTGCATCAGCTATTCGAACACCCCTTTGATCTGCCTGTTTTCGGCAATTTAAATACAGCCGCCGCGCAAACCGGAAAAGAGTTAAACCCGCCGCCTTCCGGCAGTAAAACGAAGATTAACGGCGGCAGTTTGTTAAACGGCATAATAAAAAAAACCGCCACTCAAAATAATATTGAAGAAAACGCTTTACCCTCTAACTGTGAGACTATAAATAATGGCAATCCGGACGGATATGTGCCGCTTTCAAAACGGCTTAATCTTCTCGGTTTTTATAACAATCCGACAGCGGGCGACATTTTTATGCCTGAAAAAACGATGCATTTTGATTCTATGCCTTTGCCCGTTTACTGTAAGGATTTTGATTCTCTTATCAGCGACATAAGCATATGGTCAAACAAGGGTATGAAAATTTATCTCTTTGCGGGCAGCGCGGATACAAGAGAGAGGCTTGCGGAAAGGCTCAGGGAGAATAGGATATATTTCGGTTACGGATACGAGGGGAATATCTGTCTTCTTGACGAGGAGCTTTATAAGGGCGCGGTACTGTTTGACTACAATGTGATATTAATCGGTACATACGACCTGATCGCAAAAAAAAGCAAAAAGACGGTCAAACGCAGCCGCAAGGACGTTTTTTCGCAGCCGCGTATCGGCGAATATGTCGTTCACGAGGTACACGGTATCGGCGTTTGCGAAAGTATTGAAAAGCTTTCGAGCGGTGGAGCGAGCCGTGACTACCTTGTTATCCGCTACCGCGACGGAGATAAGCTGTTTGTTCCCGTCGAGAACATGGACAGTCTCACCAAATATAATTCGGGAGAGGAAACCCCCAAGCTAAGCAAGATTGGCGGCGCGGAGTTTGCAAAGGCAAAGGATAAGGCGCGTCAGTCGGTCAAAAAAATGGCGTTCGATCTGCTCAAATTATACGCCGAGCGCAGTATGGAAAAGGGACATGTCTACGAGCCGCACGATAAGGAAATGGAGGAGTTCGGAGCAGAATTTCCATTTGTTGAGACAGATGACCAGATGCAGGCTATCGGCGAGGGTCTTAATGATTTAGCGGCAGGCAAAATCATGGACAGGCTTCTTTGCGGCGATGTCGGCTACGGCAAAACCGAAGTTGCGCTCAGGCTTGCCTACAATGTAATTTTGGGCGGCAAGCAAGTTGCCTTTGTATCGCCCACAACAATTTTAGCAAGGCAGCACTTTAACACCGTCAAGGAAAGAATGGAAAAATTCGGGGTTCACTGCGTTTCGCTCACGAGACTAAACACCGATGCTGAAATAACAAACGCCCTTGTTGAAATCAAAAATGGGAAAGCCGACATAGTTTGCGGCACTCACAGAGTGCTGAGTAAGGACGTGCAGTTTAAAGACCTTGGTTTTCTTATACTGGATGAGGAACAGAGGTTCGGAGTGGCAGACAAGGAAAAGATCAAGCTTCTCAAGAAAAACGTGGGCGTACTTTCACTGTCGGCTACGCCTATTCCGCGTACCCTTCATATGTCTATGTCGGGCATAAGGGATATCAGCATACTGGACACACCGCCGATGGAGCGTATCCCTATCCAAACCTATGTTACCGAATATACCGATACCCTGTTAACCGACGCTGTCAGCAGGGAGCTTAACCGCGGCGGTCAGGTTTTTATCGTCTACAACAAGGTAGCAAATATCGACGTTTTTGCCGCAAAAGTCAGGGGGCTTGTGGAAGCGGAGGTGGGCGTAATTCACGGACAGATGCAGGAAAAGCAGATGGAAGACACGCTGTCAAGGTTCATTTCGGGCGAGGTGGAAATTCTTATCGCAAGCACCATTATCGAAAACGGAATAGATATGCCCAAAGCCAACACCATGATAGTTATAGATTCCGACAGATTAGGGCTTTCGCAGCTATATCAGCTAAGAGGCAGAGTGGGGCGGAGCAACAGGCTGGCGTATGTTTTTTTCACATACGATGAGAGCAAAATCCTCACCGAGAACGCATATAAACGGCTGGACTCAATCAACGAATTTACCGAGTTTGGTTCGGGCTTTAAGATTGCTATGCGCGACCTTCAGATACGCGGCGCGGGCAACATAATGGGACGCGAGCAGCACGGGCATATGGAAAAAGTGGGTTACGATATGTATCTCAAAATCCTGTCTGAGGAACTTGATATGCTCAAAGGCACAGAGGTCAGAAGCCGCAGCGAGGTCAAAGTCAACATCGATTTCGACGCATTTATTCCGGAGAAATACATTCCTGATACCGAGTGGCGGCTCAAGGTCTACTCACGCATATCACACATAGATAAGCTGGACGAAATCACCCGCTTAGAAGCGGAGTTAAATGATATTTACGGTCCGGTGCCGCCTAGCGTAATAGGATTGTGCAAGGTAGCTATGATCAAAAATCTGGCGTCCACAGTTTCGGCCGCATCAGTAACCTACAAAAAGACCGAAAACGCTATCAATTATGCTAAGGTTGTGGACATCCCGCCAATTGTTATAAACAAAATCAACGCCAAATATCCGTGCACTCTTTTGCTCACTCCCGTTCCTGCCGTCAGCTTCGGTAAGGGCGAAAAAGGTGAGCAGCACATGTTGTCCTTTTTGCTTTAGTATACGGCGGCTAAAAATTGGGTGTAATACTAAGTAGCGATAAATTGCATATTCAAAGGCGAATAGATTTTTGTGGATAAAATGCGCTAAAATGCTCGCCTGTAGCAGCGCTACAGGCGAGCATTTTAGTTCGTTTTAGACCAAAAAGATTTTGCCGGCTATATGCAATTTATCGCTACTTAGTATAATTCCTTGGCCTTTAGGCGAAAGCTTTAGTTTGATTTTTTTAATTAAAAAATTGATCACTTATCTTTAGGCGGCTTTAGCCGATAGTAGTTAAGTTTGCCAGCTATGAAAAAAGATGAATTCTACGTAACCGGGCGTCGAATAATTTTTCAAAAACAATGATTTGAAAAACGTGTGCGGAACTTTGCGCGTTAGTTTAGATTTTTATCACCGCCAACGAAGTGATAGTCGCGACCATGCTTGCATGGTCATGACCGAACGAGGCAGGCGGGCAAAGGGTTAAAAACCCCGCGGTCTTGCCGCGGAAGGCGCGATGTGAGCAAAGCGAACACTGCGCGGGTTCAGGGCTTGCCCTGAGGTTAAAAACCCTTTATAAGATTTTGAACAAATTTGGATTGACAAAGGTTAAATATATGTTATACTTCTTATATAACTGCGAACAAATTTGTACGGCATATATTTCAATATTTTGAACAAACCTATTATCCTTGATTTGCTAAGGATAAGGGAAAAAGATTGACGTACCTTGTGATAGCATATTTAAAAAACAATGGGATCAAATCCCCAAAAGGCGGTAAAAATGGAAGCTAAAAAAAATAATATAGCAGCTATTATCGTATGTATCCTTGCAAGCGAGGCTTTTATTTTTACGTTTGTTAATATTTGTATGGATTTTTCGCTTTACACATCGGTAACAGTAAAGGAACGCTTGCTGTTGCTGTCTAGCAGTTCAGCGCCAATGGTGACTTCGGCGTTTGTGTTGATTATAGCAATATTAAAGATTGCGGGAAAGGAAAAGCTAATTCCTGATTTGGCAATTATATGCGGAATAGCGTCCTTTATTATTTTGATTATTTGTTCTTATTATGTGATGGATTCTGTTAAATCAATATTGAAGACAATGGGTTCGGACATAAGTAAACTTGTTGGAATGTCGCTTTTTAAAACAATATCTAATTTGACGATAAGTTTCACTTTGTACGCTTTTGCCCCTTTGCTTTACGGCATAAATCTAAAAATCAAAAAAACCGGAACCCTTAATAATTACTCAAACCCAAACGGGAACAATATGTATTTTAACGGCACGTCCGGATACTAAGCGTTGGTTTTTCATGGAAGGACTTATTTTTTTCGATTTTTTATTATTTTGGGTAAAAAATAAGTGTTTTGCCGCTTGACATTTGATTTATTTAGCAATATAATATATTGTGCATGTCTATCATGCAGATTGAATTTGGTTTTGGCCAAAGGAATTAAATTGGAGCGGCTTTTGCGTTTGTTTTTCGTCTTGTCGGATAGAGGGCAAATTGCGGGGTAACGCTTTAGATAAGGAGCAGACTTATGAAAAAGAACATTCATCCCGACTATCATGAAGTTACCGCCAGCTGTGCTTGCGGAGCTACTTTTTTGACCGGCTCTACTAAGAAGGGCGATACGCTAAAGTTTGATATCTGCAGCGAATGCCATCCGTTTTATACCGGCAAACAAAAATTGGTTGAAAGAGGCGGACGTATTGACAGATTCAATAAGAGAATAGAGAGAAAGAACTAGCAAAAACAAGATATTTTTTTACCATGCCTTTTTGTGTATCAAAAATACGGGGCGTGGTATTTTTTTTAAAATGAGGAATTCAGGTTTTTCTATCTTAGAAAAAATCGGAATCAGGAAAACTTATAGCTCAATTGTTTGGACATCACTTGCGAAGGAGGAGCTTATTTTGGAGGAAAATGGAAAAACAATAGTTGCGCCTATTGGCGGACAGGCAGTAATGGAAGGCGTTATGATGCGCGGGACTACTGCCATGGCTTTGGCTGTCCGTGACCCGGAAGGGGATATCAGACTGGAGACTTACAGATTAAAGGGGCGCAAGTGGTACAATAAGATGCCAATCGTGCGCGGCGTGGCGTCCTTTGTGATTTCACTTGTTTCTGGCATGAAGATGCTTGCCCGTTCGGCGGATATCAGCGCGCCCGAAGAGGAGTCGGTGGGAAAAGGCGGCATGGCATTTGCTCTCATTTTAGGCATGTTGCTGGCTGTCGGTTTATTCATTGTTATTCCCGAATTTTTAGCGGGGTTAGTTAGAGATTATCTGCTCAAGGATTTCGACACAGGCGTAAGGGTTCTTCTCCACAGCCTTGCCGGAGGCTTGCTGCGAATATTGATATTTATACTTTATCTTGTGTTTTGCTCAAAAATGAAGGACATAAAGCGCACCTTTATGTATCACGGCGCGGAGCATAAGACCATAAACTGTTACGAAAAGGGCGAGGCTCTAACTATAGAAAATATCCAAAAATGCTCCACCGTTCATCGCAGATGCGGTACTACCTTTTTATTTTTGGTAATGATAGTCAGCATCCTGTTATTTGCCTTTGCCAACTGGATTTTTGAGATAGCGGGATTGACTATGGATAGTAAAATGGCAAGAAATCTTGTCCGAATGGCTATCAAGCTTGCGTTATTACCGATAGTGGCGGGACTAGCCTACGAGGTTTTACGTTTTTTTGCAAAACTTCCCTACAATCTTTTTACCAAAATACTGATGGCGCCGGGGCTTGCACTCCAAAAACTAACTACCGTACAGCCCGATGACGGCATGGTAGAAGTTGCGCTTAGGAGCTTTAACGCCGCCCTTGAGATGGAGCACAACCCTAATATTCCCGAAATTAAATATCCGGACCACAGATTTTCGGATGTATTTAATTATATTGTTTCCCGTCTTAAAGCGATTGGTGCGGAGGAAGTCGAGGCATATTGGATTCTATGCCACATTACCGGCCTTTCAAGGAATAGTCTGCACGAAGTAAAGATAATTTCGGACGCAGATTACAAAAAGGTTAAAGAGATGTTGTCAAGGCGGGAAAACAAAGAGCCGCTCGACTACATTCTTGGTTACAGTATTTTCTATGGTCAGATGATCGAAGTTAATTCGGATGTTCTTATTCCGCGCATGGAAACCGAAATTCTTTGCGAGGCGGCAATAAAGGAAATAGGCGAAAGTAATTGCAGCGTACTTGATCTTTGCACAGGCAGCGGCTGTATTGCGCTAACTATTGTCAATAAAACTAAAGCAGTTGTCACGGCTTCAGATATTTCAAGCGAGGCTCTTATGGTTGCCTCCCGTAATTTAAATGATAAAAACTGCACTATTATACTTAGTGACCTTTTCAGCGACATTAAAGGAAAGTTTGATATTATTGTGTCCAACCCTCCTTACATCCGGACTGCCGAATTAAAGGAGCTTCAAAGCGAAGTTACATGTCAGCCAAGGCTTGCCTTGGACGGAGGAACGGACGGGTTGTATTATTACCGTCAAATAATCGCTTTTGTACCCGGCCGTCTAAACAGAAACGGCGTTTTACTCTTGGAGATCGGACATGATCAAGCGGAGGAAGTCATCGCACTGCTTTCGGAGCGGTTTAGAAATATCACCGTAATAAAAGACCTTAGCGGGAGCGACAGAGTTATAAGAGCGGAACTAAAATCATGGCTTGCTACCTTAGAGGATAATAATCTTAATCACTGAGTTAAATCATAAATATAAAGCAAAGATACAAAACCATAAACATCGGATAAACGATGCAAATCGTCACAAACAATAAACCGGTAGATAGCAGTCAAAAAATATAAAAAGTAGAATAATAAAGAGTATGAATGTAAAAAAATTACAGACAATCAGAGACAAATACGACGAGCTTAATAAAAAGCTTAGTGAACCTAATTCCACTTCGGATATGAAGGAGTTTACGCGGCTGTGCAAGGAGCAATCCAATCTGCTGCCAATAGTCGAAGCATACGACAGGTATGTGAACGAGAATAACAAGCTTGCCGCAACCCAAAAAATATTGCATGAAGAGAAGGATCGCGAACTTATCGAGCTTGCCGAAATAGAGATAGATGAGAGTAAGCGGGCGATTGAGGAATTGGAAAAGGAAATTAAGGTATTGTTACTCCCGCCAGATCCTGACGACGATAGGAACGTTATTATAGAAATACGCGCAGGCGCGGGCGGTGACGAGGCGGCTTTATTTGGTTATCAGCTTATGCGTATGTATAAGATGTATGCCGAAAAGAACCGCTGGAAGGTAGAAGATCTGGACATAGACGTCACAGAACTAGGCGGCATCAAGGAGGCTATTTTCTCTGTTGGTGGCGGCAAGGTATACCGCAAGTTGAAATTCGAGAGCGGGGTTCACCGCGTCCAGCGTGTACCCGAAACCGAATCGCAAGGCCGCGTACACACATCAACGGCAACGGTAGCAGTTCTGCCTGAAGCCGAGGATGTAGTAATAGAAATCAACGAAAAGGACCTCAAAATCGACACCTATCGAAGTGGTGGTGCCGGCGGTCAGCACGTAAATAAAACTGAGTCGGCTATCCGCATAACCCACCTGCCTACGGGAATAGTAGTTCAATGTCAGGACGGCCGCAGCCAGATACAGAACCGTGAGCAAGCTATGCGACAGCTACGCACTAAGCTCTACGATCTCATGCGCAATGAAAAGGATCGTGAATATGCAGAGAACCGCCGCAACCAAGTAGGAACAGGCGATCGATCCGAGCGCATCCGCACCTATAACTTCCCGCAAGGGCGTGTTACCGATCATCGGATCAGCTTTACCCTCTACTCGTTAGACACATTTATCAACGGCGAAATCGAGGAGATGGCAGAAGCTTTGAACTTAGCCGATCAAACCGCCAAACTAGAAGCCCAGCTAGATAGCTAATACCAAAATAAACAGAGTAATTTGGCTAAAAAAGCGAATTACTCTGTTTTTTATCACCGCCAACGAAGTGAGAGTCGCGACCATGCTTGCATGGTCATGACCGAACGAGGCAGGCGGGCAAAGGGTTTAAAACCCCGCGGTCTTGCCGCGGAAGGCGCGATGTGAGCAAAGCGAACACTGCGCGGGTTCAGGGCTTGCCCTGAGGTTAAAAACCCTTTATAGTCATAACGGCTTTGGACATAATCCAAGTATTTATGAACGCTTTGAGACGGAGTTAAAATAATAATATAAGGAATTGAGCGCAGCAATAGAAAATACTGATATAATTTGCGGTTTAAACTAAAATTGTTAGGAGCGGTATATGAAAACAATAGCCGTAGTTGAGGACGACATTGAAATAGGAGACGTAATAGAGGAGCTTTTGAGTTTGGAAGGCTACCTTGTAAAGCGGGCATATTCCGGAACGGAGGCACTAATGCTTCTGTCGTTAAGTTCGCCGCAGCTTGTGCTATTAGACCTTAATCTTCCGGGATTAAATGGCGAGGAGGTTTTGCCGCATATTAAAAACATCCCTGTAATAATACTCAGCGCAAAGTCAGGCGTAAATGACAAGGTAAAAAATCTGCTTAACGGGGCTTCGGACTATATGACAAAGCCGTTTGACAACGAGGAACTCCTTGCGAGAATTGAGGTGCAGCTAAGGCGCTGCGAGTTTGATAGCGGTGATTTACTTAAATGGAAAAACATAGAGATTGACAAGAAAACATTTTCAGTTACTGCGGCGGGTAAAGCGATCAAGCTAACAAGAACCGAATTCGCCATTTTACAGCTTTTAATTAGCAATCCTAAAAAGATATTCTCAAAAAGCGCTATCATCGAAAACATAAGCGAATACACGCCCGATGGCGGGGAATCGAGCATCAGCGTTCATATTTCAAGCCTTCGCCACAAACTCAGCGCGGCGGCTAATCAGGACTATATCGAAACCGTGTGGGGTATTGGCTTTAAATTGAAGGCTTGAAACGGCGGGTTACGCTTGTTATATCGGCTAAATCGAGAATTATAAAATACTCCTGCCGCTGCCAAGTTAATGTTGCTTGTCTGCGCCGCGACTAAGCCTTCAATATGATCAAAAATCTTAATAAAATCTTTAAACTTTATTACAAGAAAATTTAAATCTTTGAGATATACTTACGATAGTAAAAAAGGAGTACAGATAAATGGAATATGTTTTGCAAACACACGGGCTGACAAAGACATACAGGACTGCAAAAGCTGTCAATAATGTAAATATGCATATACCGAAAGGCGCTATTTACGGTTTTGTCGGACGTAACGGATCCGGAAAAACCACACTTATCCGCATGGTTACAGGATTGATTAATCAATCCGGGGGAGATTTTTCGCTTTATGGCGCTAAGGGAAAAGAAGAACTTTCAAAGGCGCGCCGCCGTATCGCTGCAGTTGTGGAGACTCCGTCGATTTATCTCAATATGACCGGTTATGAAAACTTGAGTCTGCAATGTAAGTTACTTGGCATAAGCGAAACTGTCATAGAGGAAACGCTTAAAATTGTTAACCTTGCGCAGGCAGGAAAAAAGAAAGCAAAGGATTTTTCGCTGGGTATGAAGCAAAGACTGGGCATTGCAATAGCCTTAATCGGCAGTCCTGACTTTTTGATATTGGACGAGCCGACAAACGGACTTGATCCCGAAGGCATAATCGAGGTTAGGGAACTTCTGCTTAAATTGAACAGAGAAAAAAATATAACCGTTTTGGTATCAAGCCACATATTGGGCGAGCTTTCAAAGATAGCCACGCATTACGGATTTATCAATCAAGGTACGTTACTCAAGGAGTGTTCGGCTTTAGAACTTAATGAGCTTTGCAGAAAGCGCATAAAAGTGACCGTAGGATCTACAAAGGAAATACCGGTCGTTTTGGCAAAATTTAAGACTGTGACAGACTACAAAATATTGTCGGGAACCGAGCTTGATATTTTTGGAGAAATCGACATTACCGATTTTGCCGTCGCACTCAAAGCTGCAGGAATACAGCTAATACGAATTAACGAACATAACGAGGATTTAGAGAGCTTTTATATCAATCTTGTGGGGGGTGTTAACTAATGAATAAGCTATTGAAAGCAAATTTTTATAAATTATTGAAAGAAAAATCAATTTATGTTCTTGCGGGCGTATCAATGATTATATCTTTGATATCAATAATAATATACAAGATTATGGCTAATATGTCTCTGGAAGGCGTGACTTTATCCGATTTTGCCAACGCGGAATCACTGTTCTTAGCGGGCGCGCAATTAAGTCAAAATGCAGGAATGATTATGGCGTTAGGGATTGCGATATATGTCGGCAGAGAGTTTTCGCAAAATACTGTCCGAAACAAAATTGTCGTTGGTTACAGTAAAACGAAAATATATTTATCCAATCTCATAGTATCCATAGCAATAGGTGTTATTTTGTATTTGGCTTACGAATTTGTTGTATTTAGCGTCGCATTGCCTTTATTCGGATGGGGCAAAGCCTTTGTATTTGGAGATTTTATCCGTCAGTTAATCAATTCATTACTTATCCTGATTGCAATGAGTGCGGCGGTAAATATGGTCTCAATGTTGACAAGAAATATAGTTGCCGGAATAATAGCAAACATGATCGGGATAATCGCTATTCCCGCTATTTTGGCAGGAATTAACATGATACCGGTAAAGGGCGCGGCAAAAACATTTATAGAAATCGTAACGAAATCTAATTTCTTGGGACAATCTGCACTAATCGCAACAGAAAACTCCGTGTCGTTTATGGTATGGGTAATAGTATCTACAATCATTATGACTCTGGGTACGGCGGTTTTGGGCAGTTACTTATTTGAAAAAATGGATGTGAAATAAAATAGAAAAGAGGTATTTATGCCTTTAATCATTTTAATAATTATAATAGTAATATTGTCAGCCGCGCTCATTTATTTGGGTGTTAGGCTGACTTTGTTCAAAAATGCGGCAAAAAGGATAGCTGAAAGATTTGACTTTATAATAAACAATGATACGAATATCGGCATTGATTTTGAAGTAAGCGAAAAAAACCTTATAATACTTACAAACATCCTTAACCGGGATATTAGAAAACTAAAAAAACTAAAGGACGATTACAGAAAAAAAGATATCGAGTTAAGGGAATCGATTGCAAATATCTCACACGACCTTAGAACGCCTCTTACGGTAATAACAAGTTATGTTAATCTCATCGAGCGCAGCGGTATTGACGAAAAGAATATTAAAGCTTTAGAAGTAGTAAAAAACCGCACGGCGGCAATGACGGTGCTTATAGAAGAATTATTTAATTATTCATTGTATGAGAGTGAACAATTTTCTTTAGAGTTGACTGAAATATGCCTCAACGACAGCATCGAAAAGAGTTTGATCCAAGTTTATAATATTGTAACCGAGCGTGGCATCCAACCGCAAATCAATATTACAGATAAGGTTATTAAGAGATGTTTGGACGCAAAAGCCTTTGACCGCATTGTTGGCAACATTCTCAGCAATATAATCAAATATTCGGACGGCGATATGAGTGTGAGTTTAACCGCTGATGGGGAGATGGTGTTTGCTAATACGGCGCACAACCTTGATACGGTAGCGGCAGGTAAGCTTTTCAACCGCTTTTTTACGGTTGAAAACGCGCGCTCCGGCACGGGATTGGGTCTAGCAATAGCAAAAATATTAACAGAACGGATGGGCGGCAGTATAGGTGCAGATCTGATTGATTCAAAGTTGTACATTCGTCTGAAATTCTAAAAAGAGGAAGAAATGCACTATAACGTTTTAATTGTTGACGATGAAAAGATACTCGGCGGTATGACGGCTGAATATTTTAACGTATTCGCGTAAAAACCCTGGCTGTCGCGACAGCTACGGAATGTCTGGCATATCTAAAAGGCAGTCAGTAATAAATGAACTGACTGCCTTTTTTGTATTGATGACTGTTAAATAAAAGTAAATGACCTTTAGCAATGGTCTTTATGTACGAGTAAATGCGGTGGTATTCCTAAAGCATGAGCCACTTTTACTAAAACGTAGGCACCCATATTACTTTGATCTGCTCCGTCAAGCAATTTTTGTACTGTTGGCGGAGTAAGCCCTATTTTTTCTGCAAGCTGCTTGTTATCCATATGTAGTTTTTCCATTAAATCCTTGACAAGTAGAATATCTATAATTTGTAGTTTTTCCATTAAGTTTCTCCTTCTTCCGTAATTTTAATTTGATGAGTTTTCCGCCGATAAATCACTGCGGATTATATTTTCTATTGTTTCGCTTAGTACTATAAAATTCCTTTTGCATATAGTATAGAAGTATCGAAACAAATTCTTTAAATAGTCATAAATTTTTACCTCCTGAATTATTTTTTTCTTTTGGAATAGAATACATTATATGGCCACTTCTTGTAAAAGGCAAGCGATTTTTACAAGGAGTGGCCATAATTTGTTCTAAGGAGTAAAGTATTATGAATATTTTATCTAACTTTGCCGAAACGCTCAATGAACTTATGATTGTACGTGAAGTGTCCCCAAAGCAACTTGCAGAAAAAATTTCAATAAATGAAAAGACGGTTTATGCATGGAAACAAAATGCGAATTTTCCTTCATTGTCAAATCTTATTGCATTATCTGATTTTTTTAAGGTTCGGCTAGATTTTTTAGCCGGTAGAAGTGATTCTGAGCAACCATACACAAATAAAGAATGCCATCCGTTTGCAAAGCGGCTTCGAGAAATTATGAAGGAAAAAAGGATTTCTACTTATTATTTAAGAAAACATACAAGATATGGATCAAGTTTTTTTGCAAGATGGGACCGTGGGGCGGATCCGCTTCTTCCGACCCTTATAGAACTTGCATCAATTTTTGATTGTACGATTGATTATCTTGTAGGTCGAGAGGAATAGCTTGCTATAAATGGAGGTTTTTATGTATGATTTGTCGAAATTTAACGAGAGGCTTTCTGAATTAATTTTTTCTAGAGAAATTACGACTAATAAACTTGGTGAAGAAATAGGAGTAAATGGCTCTACAATCCGGCGTTGGTTAGAAGGCAAAAGAAACATTCGTTTGAAAAATTCAATTAAGCTATGTGAGTATTTTAATTGTTCACTCGAATTTCTTATTGGACGGGTTGAGGAAGTAATTAATTTTATTCCGCATCCGGCATTGAATTTTTATGCCCGTTTAATTGAACTAATGAAAACAAAAGGAATAACACGTTATCGTATTTGTGTTGACCTCAAAAAATCACATAAACATTTTGACCAATGGAAAACAGGTAGTGACCCATTTTTACAGACTATTATTGACTTAGCAGATTATTTTGAAGTAAGTTTAGATTATTTTGTTGGGAGAGAAAGATAGTTTCAAGTTTTAGGAAGTGCGATTTGATTGACAAAAACGCCGGTTTCATACTAAACTATCGGATATGATAAATGTTGTTTTGGTGGAGCCTGAAATACCGCAGAATACGGGAAATATTGCTCGAACTTGCGCTTGTACGGGCGCGGTGCTTCATCTTGTGGGGCCGCTTGGTTTTGACATTGACGAAAAATCGGTGCGGCGTGCCGGGCTCGACTATTGGGATAAGGTGACGATTTTCTATTACGAAAACCTTTCGGACTTTCTTTCTAAGCATGGAGACAAAACCAAATTCTACGTCAGCACTAAGGCGAAAAAGTTTTATTCAAATGTCGATTTTACCGACGGAGACATTTATTTTTTATTCGGAAAGGAGAGTAAAGGGCTCCCTGAACCGTTAATTTACCAAAACTACGAAAACGCAATCAAAATTCCGATGACCGGTTCGCTTCGATCTCTCAATCTTTCCAACGCCGCGGCTATAATTATATATGAGGCGTTACGGCAGCGCGGTTTTAGCTTTTCAAAATAAAGTGCATTTTTTGAAAGATTTACTTTTGAAAATTTGGCAGATCTGTTTGTAGCGAATGAATTTGCCGACAATAATAAACAATTAGGAAGGTACTTACGTGATAACTTTTGATGCCATCAGAAAATACATAAGCAGAGATGAAATTATCAAAAAAGAATTGTATTACGAAAACTCGTATTGCATTTTTACAAGCAAGAAAATCTACCGCGGCGAAGTGGTTTTTGACAACAAAATTACCATGCGCGTGGACGAGCTTGACCAGCTTCAAAGCATCAATTACAGCAAGGATATAATTCATAAGAAATTGATGCCTATTGCAAAAATTCTGCTCATTCTTAGCCTATTGCTGATAGGGGGAGGGGTCGTAATGTTTTTGCAAAAATCAGTCCCTATAGCCGTCGTTCTCAGTATAGTGGCGGTTGTTTTGATCGTCTTGAGCTTAACGGTGCTAAAAAGCAAACAAGGCAACATTATTGTACTTACCATAAACTTCGCGTCGTATAGCTACACCCTAAAAAGCAGCAATATGCCGGACGAGGAAATCGAATCGATAATCTACGAGGCCTTTGCCGCAAAGCACGCCTTCTGTCAAAATAAGGTCAATATCAACAATTATAATTACAACACAAAACCTCTGTAAGCGCTAGAATGCCGGTATACGGCATTGAAATTAAAAAATGTTTCTTTTTTAATTTGTTGCTTTTCATTTTAAAAAGCCGCTATCAAAATTATTCGCCAATAATCGCCTTAATTGCTGTTGCCTTTTTTCTTGATTAATGGTATTATTTTGTTATGGAATCGAAAAAAATTAAAAAAGTAATAGTTTTCCTTGTCGTATTTGTCATTTTCTTTGGCGCGATATTTTTTATTATTCCTTCGGCCATGAACGCTAATGACTATGTCCGTATCACCAAGGTGGACTATAAGGCGGAACTCATCGACAATGATGATGATTTTACAAAGGTAAGAGTTACCGAGCGTATCACCTTTGATATTCATGCTGCCTCAGGAGACAATCTTTTTTGGGAGCTTTGGCGTGATTTGCCCGAAGAATGGGAAAACGGACAAAGATTGGTAAGCTACAAAGTTTTATCGGTTAAACGTATCAGCGTGGACGGCGAGCCGGCCTATTTGGAATTTGAAAAAGCCCCCAAATTATATTGGGAGGATTCCGATTATGTAAAAACTAACAGGGAATTAGGTCCCAACAAATGGTTTCATAGCGAGGGTCCGTACGATGATTATAACAATTTCGAATGCGTGCTTTTGTACGTTGACGGACTTTATAGAGAACAAACGGTTTTTGAAATCGAATATGAAATTTATGGCGCGGCGATGCGCTATAACGATTGTTCGGAGCTGTATTTGCCGATGTATTCGGGCAAAAATGTCGAATATATTACAGATTTCAAAGCGGAAATTTTAATTCCCGAGGACAAAATGCCAAAAAGCAGCTATCATGCTTGGACTTACGGTACGGTAGCGCACGAAATACCTTTTACCGAATCCAAAACCGCCAAAACCGGCTTCACTACATTTTCTTTTTCACTTAATAAATCACAATTAAAATTTAAGCCTTACAATCGTTATATAGAATTTTCGCTTATTTCCTATGGAAACGAAAAAGATTTTTTTACCAAAAATGCAGCCCGAACAAGATACTATAATATGGACGCATATCAGGATGCATTGAAGCTTCAGGAAGAATACGAAAACTTGCCAAAGGTTTATCGCGATAAAAAAATCAAGGCGCTTATTATCCTTATTGTTATTTCGCTTGCCATTCCTGCCGTCATCTTCCTTATTGACAGAGGCATAAGGAAAAAGAAGGGCGGCGAGCTAAAGCCTGTTCTCGATTTTGAATTTTATAGAGAGATACCCGCGCAATTGGACGCGAATTTTGCAGGAGCCTTTGCAATGTGCAAGCACACGCTGTCCGATGATGTGCCGGGCGGATACGCGGCGGCGATGATGGGGCTTGTGCGCAAAAGATACATTGAGCTTGTGCAGGTAAGCGAGCGGGGCGACTGGTCTCCGGACAATACCAAAATCCTTCTTGGCGACAAAATGATAACGAAGAGCAGCCTCTCAAGAAAACCTCTCACCCAAACAGAGGACGCCTATTACAGGCTAATCAACCGCCATGCAGGCAGCGGCGAGATAACCCTAAAGGAACTGCAATCAAGGGTATCGCTGGATTATGAATATTCCGACTCCTTTGGAAGGAGCGTAAAACAGTCGGTCAAATCAATCGGCGTTTCGAACGGTTATTTTAAGACTAGCGACTACAAAAAAGGCAAGAAAAATGCGCTTTCGGGCGTGATAATATTATTAATTCTCGGATTGATTGTCCCTTTATTCAACTTTGAGACATATCAAGGGCGGTACGATCTGGTCTTTGGCGGAATTTTTATCCTTGCCGCTTCACTGATTTTATCTGCGATTTTACTGCTTAGATTTTCAAGAAAATATGTTCAGCTCACTCAAAACGGTGAGAACGAATATTCAAAATGGCGCGGCCTTTACAATTTCCTAAACAGTGAAACCCTTATGAACGAACGCACTGTTCCGGAAATCGAAATATGGGAGGATTATCTCATGTACGCGACCGCCTTCGGGATCTCCGCCAAGGTTATCAATGCCCTCAAGGTCAAATTCCCTGAATTTAACGTAAATACCTCTCCAATCATTAGACATCCGTTCTTATGCTCGGCAATTCTGATGCACTCCTATACGCGTTCCTTCCGCACTGCAACCCGTACAGCCTCGGTAGCGCACCGGGCTAACACCTATAGCGGCGGCTACGGCGGCGGCTCAGGACGCGGCGGCGGCAGCGGCGGCGGCGGACACTAAGCGCAGGCGATTGGCGGAATTGAATAACCTAAAAATTATAAACGCTTCGGTCAAAAGCCGGAGCGTCTTTCATTTTTCTTTTGTTTTTTTAAGAGTTGTTAATTTTGGCTGTTCGTAGCCGTTTGTAAAATAGATTTTTAGTTCTGCTTTTTGATGTGGAAATAGTACTGTTTTTAGATCCTTGTTGAATTTTATCCCGTAGACAAGGATTTTTTTGATGCCGCGCTTCAAAAATTGTGTGGGCGACGGGAGGTCTTGGGGGAAAATGTCCCAACTGTTGTCAAAAACAGAAACATTCATCTTGTAGCGGCATGTACGGTTTGCGTCGGTCAAAAAAACCGGTGATGCGCCGGTTGTTATCGTTACGGAATTAAGCAGGGAAGCGCATTCTATAAGATTGTCGGAAATCTCGCTGCAATCGACAAGCGACATCGTGCCTTTAGTTGGACAACATCCGTTATAAATCGGCACAGGACAAAATCCTCGTCTGGCCATCCGGATCCCTTGGATTATTCCGGTGCGTCCGGGCAGGTCAAGAATAATAGCTAGGTCCGAAGTTGGCGAAGTTAAATAATCAATTCTATCTGCTGCGCTACCGCTATCCAATTCCGCGGCTATGTTATTAAGAATAAATTCCGAATCAAAAGCTGCTCTTTTTTTTGATGGGCTGTCAAGTAAATCCGAATCGTAATCCGTCCCGGTATTTCTACAAACGAAAGGTACGGGACGAACCCAATCCGCCCAGTTTCCAGCTGCCGCACACCATAATTTATAAGCCTCTTTGCCGTTCATATAAAAACCTCCAAAGCAAAAGGCGATACCTTTTGCCGGACTAGTGTTAGCGCATCACGTATTTTTGTGCGTGCCTTGCGCATATCATTGAATATTAACATATATTGGGAATGAGAGTTAATTGTTTTTCTTACTCCTCTATCAGCACAGGAATGTCGGCGGCATTAGAGTCTATTCTTGCCGTCCTGCTTACCCGCGCGTAAAAGCCTGCAAATTTGCCGTCAATGCTGTACGAACCCAGACAAAGATGAAATTGTTCGCCCTCGTCGGAGGTTAGCGGAAGACTGTCGAACATTTTTTGTGCGACATAGCGTTTTGGGTGTCGCCGGACATCCTTCATTATTTTGGAGAACTCATCCTTACTAATCGCGCTTTTGATGGAAATGTTTTCGCCTACTCTGCCGTATGCGGGCTTATAAATAAAGCCGGTTTTGCCGTGAGCTTGTTTCGCCTCAATGGTTTCCGGCAAGAGTTTTCGCCAAGTATTCATTGGTACGCCCTTTTTTTTGAGATAATCCCAAACGAAGGGAAAGCGTTTGGTTTGAGCGAAAACGGCGATAGGGTGATTGCATGACGGGGTAACGGTATCGAAATAACCGTGCCAGTTTTTGGGGAGTTTAATCAGCCATTCGAGAGGAGTAAAACGCACAATGCCGTCAAGTGTGCCTTTTTGCCCGTCCAATAGACATTCGGCACGCCCGTTTACAAATTTTATATGGTCGGCTGCGAGGTAGACGGGCGTATAGCCCAGCCGCTGCAGTTTGTCGCCAAGAAACTGCATTACCTGCCTGTCGTCGCTATATGAGGTGCAGTGTACAAAGGCTATTCTGCCGCCCTTCGGCACCCGTGCCGAGATAGCCTCCGTGAGTTTTTCGCCAAAATCTATATAGGAAAGGCTACCGCCAAGTGCCTTAGCGCAAATTGCGGGCATAAGCGAACCTTCGGCAAATCCGCCCGGTACGTCGCTATTAACCTCGCTAATAGCCCAGTCTCCTCCAATCAGGGGATGAAAATCGAACCGCATAAGCCGAACGTGGTTCTGAGGCTTATAATTTTTCATTCGAAAAAGAACTCTGCGCGTCTGGCGGGTAATAGAGAGGGGGTGCGATGCAGAGAGATCGGAATTAAGGATGTTTTCCGCCATAACGGTCTCTGTTGTAAGTTGTTCGGTAAGCGCCGCGACTTTTGCAGCCTCCTCGTTAGTAAGAATCAGAGCGTGTTTAGCGACGGTATTATTATCCATAAATTGCGGATCCCATTTATATCCGTCAAAAATCACGTCCAGTCTATACCCGTCATATTTATCTTTTGGGATACAAACAAGTCTCATAACATCCATCCTTTACAAATCTAATTCCCCATGTACAATTTCAATTATTGCAAAAATTAAGCTAATATAATTTACTATTGGATTTTCTATCAAAGATACTAAAAATCAATGATAAATATTATACTATATTATCAGCGGACATCTTAAAATTAATAATAATTACTATTAATTGTTTAGTATTTATAGAAATAAATTGCCTTACAGCAGCTTATTAACCATATACCAATGATAAATAATGATACTATAATATCCCTTTTGGAAAAAAAATGCAATAAAAATCATCTAAACCGCTTGCTATTATTATGATATCAATATATCATAATATATATATAATTTGCTTTGCTTGGGTGCCGGCGTTAATTTTGCCGCACTGCTAAGCGTATATTGTGCCATAAGGCACAAAAAGGAGGTCTTATGTTACCACTTTATATCACATTAGGCGTACTTGGCGGATTGCTGGTGATTTTTTTGGCGTGGCTTATCGCTACCTACAACAGCTTTGTCAAGAGGCGTAATCGGGTAGAGAACGGCTTTAGCCAAATCGACATTCAATGCAAAAAGCGTTTCGACCTTGTCCCAAACCTTGTCGAGGTGGTCAAGGGTTATGCAAAACATGAGCGTCAAACGCTTGAGGACGTAATAGCGGCGCGCAACCAAGGCGCAGCGGCAAAAAGTCCTGCAGGCCTTGCTGCGGCAACCGACCGTCTGACCCAAACCTTAAGCAGCTTATTCGCTATAAGCGAAGCCTATCCTGATCTCAAGGCGAACGCCAACTTTCTAAGGCTGCAAGACGAGCTGATAGCTTTGGAAAAAGCGATTGCCATTTCGCGCGGCTTTTACAACGATGCGGTCATGATGTACAACAACTCGATCATGGTATTTCCTGGCAGTATAGTTGCGGGCTGGTTCAAGTTCAAAAAGTCCGAATTTTTCAGCGCGGCCGACGCCGAGAGGCAGGCGGTCTCTATAAGCCTTGATTAAATCTATCGGTAAGGCGCCGGTATAAGCCATACCGTTGTTAAGTATAAGCTAACCTTGGGTGAAAAATTTTACACAAAAATATGTGCAAAATGCTTGATAAAACTTAATAAGGTATGTATAATGTAACATGATACGGTTTTTGAATCGTAAAATAGCGATTTTTACACATCGGAGGTGGATAAAAAAACGGAGTACAAGCTACGCTGGTGAGCGTATAAAAACATTAATAAAATATAATACTATAAAAAAATATAATGCTGTTCATATAATACTACAATATAAAACTACAAAAAATTTCTTCGATTAAAAAGACATTTTTCTATTTTTCGCCCGATTTTGCTTGCAATGTTTGGAAAGATGTGGTATTATTCGGAGTATAGATATATAAAAAATAAAATAGGAGTAAAACTTTTATGAAAAAAACCATATTCACACTACTGCTCAGTCTATGCTTGGCGCTATCCCTACTGGTAGGGCTGCCGTCTAGGGATAGAGCTGCCGCGGCATCGGTGGATGTAAATAACACCGCGGACTTGAGAGTGGCTTTGGCTGGTACTGCTGATGTTATTAATCTGAAATACGTTGCCACCAGTCCGAATGCTTACAGCGTTGATGACAGCGTAGCTATGTATAGGATTAGAATAACTCGTCCTGTTACGTTGATAAGTACGGAAGGCGCGGTATTGACATCGGCTGATGCTAAAAATTTTATATGTATAGAATCAGATAATGTTACAATACAGGGTTTGACCTTCAAAAGCACCGGTACAGCCGCATGCTGGGGTATTGAAACAAGCGGGAATATTTCGGATGTAAATGTAACCGGTTGTACGTTTTTAGGATCAAACATGAGGGCGGCATACTATAATCCAGGCGCTGAGGGAGTGATATCCAATAACACTTTGGGTACTGCGGCCGAGCCTATTCTTAGAGGCATAGGCGCTGAGGTTGTTGAGGGAACTACCGCTATTGAAATTTCCGGTAATACCATCAATTCCAGCGTTCCGCTTGACTTGCGCGTTGTGGATAGTACTAATACAAGTATTGTTATTAATGATGCAGATTTTGCTGATTTTACCGTTTCGGGCAACCAAGCTCATAGCGGTCAAGCAATAGTATTTAACGCTGTTAATATGAATTTCTTTCATGCGCACGAAGCAATTCTTACCAGAGCTTTAGCTTCCATTGCTAGAACTGATGTTGTGGCTGTTAAAGCTGCTCTTGATTACTATACTACTTTGAGTGCGGAAGATAAGGCTCTTCTTAGTGCAGAGAAAGCAAAGCTTGAAGGTTTTATGGCAAGAATCAAGGGATTGATTGAAGCGGACATTGCTGATCTTTGCGATGATCTTGATATTGACGCAGCTTATAATTTGTTGCCGGTTGATATTGACGACAGAATTGCAGATTTGGAAAATGATATCGCTAAATTGAACGCCGCTAATGCTATTGCCGCAAATCATGCGAATGCATTGGCTTTCATAAAGAGATTTGTAGCCGCATTTAGATATATTGATAATGCTACTATTTATACCCCGTCTAATGTTGCAATAACTGCGGAAGACAAAGAGGAAATGTTCGGATATCTGTTTGACACTCTTGTGGATTATCGCGATGGGCTTTATGGCACTCCGCTAGTATCTACTAATGCGGACGGCGAATACATACTGGCCGATACAAACGGACCTCTTCTTCTTGAAAGACAAGAGCTTAGAAATACGATCCGTGCATTCTTTGGACAACTTGATCCGGTTGATTATACTGCTAACAGATATAATGTAGGTCTTGTAAACGTATATAATGAAGCTATGGACGACATTTTGGATATGAACAACAGCAACGGTAATATTTCTATCCACAGGGCGTTCTTAGTAGGCGTAAGAAAAATTCAACTCGAAGAACTTTATGCCGGTCTGATCCAAGGTGATTTTCTTCCAAGCAGATGGACTACTGTTTCTACAACCTATCAAAATGCAAGAAGAGATATTGAGAATGGTCAAAATGAATCCGTATCTCTTGACGATATCAACAACATCTATATCACTGCTGTTAAAAAGCTGGTTGGTTTAATGCTTGATGAATATATGGATAGCTTGAATCAAAGTGATTTTAGTATTGATAATTGGAAAGATATTCAAGATATTTATAATCATGCAACTACCGGCGCAAAGAAAGCTATTGCAGATGCTGCACCTGATGCTTCATTGCCTAACTGCGCGAAAGTGATTTATGCTATCGAAATTGATGCTATTGCAAGAATTACAAAAATCCGCATTGCACAACTTGTGCTGACTATCAAGGCAGAATTCGTTAACCCTTACAATGGTGATGCAAATTATAGTGCTGCTTCGATAACTACTCTAATTTCTAATATAGGTACTAGAAAAAATGAGTTGGATACTATTGAGAACACTGCAATTGGGGAATTGAGTGCACCTGCTACCAAGGCAGATATAAACAAGGCTTATTTAAAGGTGTTAATTGACGTTAATCTAGTGCGCTTTGCTTATCTTAAGAATGTTATAGAAGCTAATACTGTTTTTGGTAAAAAATATTCAACTGCAACTGCTGCGGTAAACTATGAAGAGAATGACACTACTTCTAACAATAATTCTATTTTTGCTACTACCGGAACTACTCTTGGTACTCATACAGTGGGAGTAAATAACCTAACCTCTATGAAAGCCACCAATCCTACATCGAATGCGGCGTTCGGTTCTGTGCTAAACAATTATATCAATATCATTAACGGCTATCGCACAGATGCTTTTGCTGCTACTGACCCGAATTGGTCAAAACAGGCATCTCAGACTTTGCAAACATCGTTCCATAGATACTATGTTGCTAATTTTAATCTTAGCGCATACAGTTCAGCTAATCAAACTGCATTAACAACTATTTTTAGTGAATGCATGACTTATCTTAAGGCCTACACTGGAAAGACTGCGATTGAGATGTATAATAGGATGCAAGAATATATCTACGACTTAAAAACAGTCGAGACTATTGCTCTAAAGAATGCTAAGGATCAGTATATAAAAGAGCTTAACGATTATGTTGACGAAGTTCTTAGAACTATGATCCCTACTTTCTTCAACCAGACTGAGATTGATAATATAATAGCGATTCGTGACAAGGCTATAGAAGATATCAGAGCAGCTAGAAGCTTAGACGATCAAACAACAGTCAAAGGCAACGAAAAAGGAATTAAGACAATCGATGAAGAGGCAAGAGTTGCTATCGCTGCAATTGAAACGAAAAGAGCAAGAATATACTACGTCGAATTGCTTGACCAATATTATGCTACTTTGAGAGAACAAGATTTTGATGCTAATAGATGGTCTAACACTAGCCTTAACGGTGTAAACGATTTATATGTAAAAGCAAGATACAACATCAGTTTTGCAGAAAACAGAGAGGCGGCAAGAAGACTTTACGAGACATACAGAGACGACGTTGGCGCATATCAAGTAGCTCAAGCCAAGGAAACTTACAAAAAGTTGCTTGATAATTATTGGAACGCTCTTAATACAGGTACGCTAAACTCTACGGATTTAACTGCTATACAAGGTATTTATAGTACTGCTAAAAATAATATCGACCTTGTAACTGTTTTGACTGCCGACGGTACCGAAAAGTATACAAAGGCAATTGCAAAAATCAAAGATATTTATGATACTGCATTTGCTTCATTGAATTCCACAGTAGGTCCTAAGCAAGCTGATTGGTTTAAAGAAAAATATGCCAGATTGATTGCGAAGGACGGAAGCGGCAATTATACGCTAAATGTTGGTAATGTTGAGATAGCTGACAGAACAGCTGCTGATGGTGTTGACAATGCGCTTTTAGATTTTGCTAAATTGACCCCTGCAGCTCAAGCGATATTGGCGGCTGAAAAAACTCACGTTGAGCAATTAAAAACACAAATTACTTATTTAGAGAATAAGGTTTTGGCAAACAGCTTTATGACAACATACGCAAACATTCTTGCTAAAACAGTTGAAGACGGGCCTAACAAAATTGCAATTACCGATAGAACGGTTGTTGAAGGGGCTCTTGGAGTTTATGCTGGTTTGAGTGATGCAGTTAAAGGAATTTTGATAAATGAATTTAATAATCCTGCGGCTAAACTTTCTGCTTTATTGTCGGAGATTAATAGACTTGAAACAGTTGCTGCAAGAGTAACAGCGAAACAAGTAATAGATGCTCACTTTAATTCATTGATACTTGCTGCTAATCTTACTGAAACCTCTGAGGGATATGCTCTCTTTGCGGATGCAAAAGCAGCAGCTTACGAACTTATTGAAGCGGCTGAAGACAAAGCTTCTGTAGGCGTTGCACAAAACAAGGGAATAGTATTGCTTGACAAAGCTAATGCAATCTACGATTTGACTATAGCTTCTTACAAGTCGATATTAGGTACGCATACTTGGAATTTACCTGTAAACGAAACTCATTACAATGATACAGTTGCTAGAGCGAAAGCTGATATCGAAGCGGCTACAGTAATAACAACCAGTAATGTAAACACAATTCGTGACGAAGCTCTGTCTGCTATGAGAGATATCGTTGCGGCTGATAAGAATAACAACGATTATACCGACGAAGCCAGAGCAAGAAAATTCAAACTAGACTATGCTGATGTGCTTATCTTAGTTGAAAGTACTGTTGGCGTAACTCATAAGTCACGTGTTCTTGCTGCTCTTACCGAGTATGCTACATTAAACGAAAGAGTTCAAACACTTCTTACCGACTCAAAAGCTAGACTTGATATTCTGTCTGTTCAGATTGAAGTTCTTGAATTTAGAGCAACTCATAATGAAATCCTTGGAAAAACTGTTGCTACTGTTCTTGCTACCGATTTGGCCAAAGTTGATGCAGCTCTTGCGGATTATGCTGAGTTAAGTGTTGCAGCTCAAGGTAAATTAACTACAGAAAAAACCAAGCTTGATGCACTACGTGATAGAGTTCTAGTTCTTAGAGCGGCAGCAGCGTTCAGAGTTAAACATGGCGCTCTATTAGCGAAAAATCTTGCAGACCTTACTTTCAGAGATATTCCTGCAATAAACGCCGCAGTAGCAGAATTCGAGACGCTTGCTCCAGAGGTTAAAACTGAGCTTGCTGATCCTGAAAAACTGTTCCTTGACGCAGCAAAAGCAAAGATAGAGGCTCTTCTAAGCGCGGCTCTTGCCGATGCTATTGCAGAAATCAACAGAATATTTAATAGCTATAACGAAAACCATTATTATGCAGTTGACTATGAAAAGATGACTGAATACCATGGTACAGCTAAAGCTGAGATCAATAAATTAACTAGCACGGATGTGGATCTTGTAGAAAAACTTATCAATATCATCGAGACTTTCGAGAGACAGATGTCTGATATGTTTACAAAAGATCAATTGAACAGATTGTGCTCAGAAAATCTTAGACTAGACGCTATAATTGCCAGAACAGACTTGATACTTGAATTTGGCGACGAGCAAGCAATTTGGGATATCTTCAATGATTATCTTGACAGATTGTTCGTAGTAGGAAGCAACCAAGATATGGAAGACGCTATTGTAGCTTTCAGAACCGACATTGCTGATTACAAACAAGCTAAAGCAAGTGAAGCTGCAGAGGCGTTAGCAAATGCAAAAACAACTGCTAAAAATCTTCTTGTAAGACCTACAGGAGCAGATTATACAGCAGCAGACTTTGATCCGATCATCGACGAATACAAAGCACTTATCGACACAGCTACTTCTACTACGCTTGTTACTTATTACAAGGACGCCGGTCTTGCCGCAATTGCAGCTAAAAAAGTAGTAGTTGACGCAGCTAAGGCTCTAGAAGATGCAAAGACAACTGCTAAAAATCTTCTTGTAAGACCTACGGGAACAGACTATACAGCAGCAGACTTTGATCCGATCATCAATGAGTACAAAGCACTTATCGACACAGCAGCTTCTACTACGCTTGTTACTTATTACAAGGATGCCGGTCTTGCCGCAATCGCAGCTAAAAAAGTAGTGGTTGACGCAGCTAAAGCTCTAGAAACAGCAAAGACAACTGCAAAGAATGCTCTTGTAAGACCTACAGGAACAGACTATACAGCAGCAGACTTTGATCCGATCATCAACGAGTACAAAGCGCTTATCGACACAGCTACTTCTACTACGCTTATTGATTCTTATAAGACTTCTGGTCTTGCAGCAATCGAAGCTAAAAAAGCAGCAGTTGACGCAGCTAAAAATCTAGCAACTGCAAAGACAACTGCAAAGAATGCTCTGGTAAGACCTACAGGAGCAGACTATACAGCAGCAGACTTTGATCCGATCATCAACGAGTACAAAGCGCTTATCGACACAGCTACTTCTTCTGCACAAGTTGATTCTTTCAAGACAATGGGTCAATCTGCAATCGCAGCTAAGAAAGCAGCAGTTGACGCGGCTAAAGTAGCGGCAGCAGCTCAGACAGCTCTTGAGGCAGCAATCAATAACGCTAAAGGCGATGCTGAAGATTACCTACTTGATATTCTACGTAATTTTAACTCTCAAACAGCTATGTTCACTGCTACTGATGCTCAACTTCTTACAACTATCAAGAGCTATGGATACAGCGATGACAATGCAGCGGCTATCTTAGCTATGTACAAAGATTATCTTGCAGCAATCGAGAACGCAGCTTCCGAAGCTGAGTTAGCAGTTTACAAAGCAAATCTTACTGCAAACGTTCAAAGCGTTACTGCAGCTCAAGAACTTGCCAACGAAATCGACGATAACAAGATAGTACCTGTTGATACTACTGCAGCTAATGCCGTTGTTTCGAAAATCACAACTCTTCTTAAGAATACTAATGCAACCCAGGCTGATATTGATGCAGTTCGTTCAGACTATGATAAGCTTTCTGTACAGCTCAAGACTTACGTTACTAACTATGCTGACTTTGTTAACTATGAAGCTAACTTTGGTGTAGAAGAACCTGGTAATGACGGGCTTGGTACAATCAAGATTCTTGCTATCATTGCTTTGGTACTTGCTATCATTGCAGTTGTAGGCGCAGCATTCTTGTTTGTAAAGAATTCTAAGAAAGACAACTAAACAAAAAATACACTACGCATAGCAAATAGCAAAATCTAACCGTAGCCAAAAGCTACGAAAAAAAACAGACAGAGATTCAACCCTTTGTCTGTTTTTTTGAATTGGCTCAATGTCAAATATTGTGGCATGAATTGGCTCAATGTCAAATATTGTGGCATGAATTGGCTCAATGTCAAAAAAGGCTGGTTCAATGTCAAATGTTGGAGTATGGTTTAGTACAAAAGGCTCAATTAAAAGGGTTCGTAGAGCTTACTTTGAAGTTTAATTTCTTATCAATAAAATATATCCTTATTTTTATCACCGCCAACGAAGTGAGGGTCGCGACCATGCTTGCATGGTCATGACCGAACGAGGCAGGCGGGCAAAGGGTTTAAAAACCCGCGGGTCTTGCCGCGGAAGGCGCGATGTGAGCAAAGCGAACACTGCACTGCGCGGGTTCAGGGCTTGCCCTGAGGTTAAAAACCCTTTATAGCAATGCGGCAAAAACAAATTGAGGGCAATTAATTTATGATATATATTTTGTTTGCAAATAATTGATTTTTGTGATAGGATTCTAATTGGAAATAATGTATTTGGATGTTAAAGAGAAATGACGCTACTTAAAAAATTTGTTTCGTATTACATACCACATTGGCGGCTGTTTACGCTGGATCTTGTTTGTGCGCTATTGATGGCGGCCTGCAGTCTTATCTATCCGTCGATTGTGCAGTCTATAATCAAGGATTATGTGCCAAACGAGAATATGCGGCTTATTGTAATTTCGATCGCAGTACTTTTTTTTATATATATTTGCCGTGCGGCTATGAATTACATGGTCAACTATTGGGGACACGTTGCGGGAGTGAGGGTACAAGCCGATATGCGGAGTGACTTTTTCCGTCATCTCCAAAAGCTGCCTTTTACTTACTTTGACGAAAATAAAACAGGCTCCATCATGTCGAGAATAGTCAACGATCTTTTTGAGGTAGCGGAACTTTCACATCACGGACTGGAGGATATCGTAACCTCGCTTATAACTCTTGTCGGCGCTTTTGTTCTAATGTCGTTTATTAATATTTGGATGGCGCTGATAGCAATTTCCGTTATACCGTTTATGATATTATTTGCAGTTCTTAACAGGCGCAATATGAGTAGAGCATTTAAAAAATCGCGCGAAAAAGTAGGAGAAATCAATGCCGCACTAGAGTCGTCCATTTCGGGTATAAGGGTCTCCAAAGCGTACACTGCAAACAAAAGAGAGATAGAAAAATTGGAAAGCAGCAATGGCGACTTCATTGAAGCGCGCAAGGAAGCCTACCGCAACATGGGGATTTTTCACAGTGGAATGTGTTTCTTCAATGATTTATTATACCTAATCGTCTTATCCGCCGGCGCGCTATTTTTCTTTTACAAGCGCATTGATGTAGCCGACTATGCGGCTTTTATACTCTATGTGGGTGTACTCCTAAAGCCCATCCAAACCATAGTCAATATTTATCAGCAATTACAAGACGGCATGACCGGTTTTAAGCGTTTTCAGGAAATCATGTCGGTCAGTGCCGAGTACGAACCCGCAAATCCTCAACATCTAGGCGAGGTGAGGGGAGACATTTTATATGACGATATCACTTTTCATTACCAATCCGAGAGTGGCAATAAGGTTTTAAAAAACCTAACCATGAAAATTGACAGCGGTAAAAACATAGCCTTAGTAGGTCCATCAGGCGGCGGAAAAACAACGATTTGCAACCTTTTACCTCGTTTTTATCAGCTTGAGAGCGGCAAAATTACCATTGACGGAGTGGATATTGCTAATCTTAGCAGTGAGGAACTGCGCCGTAATATCGGTATAGTAGCTCAAGATGTTTTTCTTTTCAATGGTACTATACGCGAGAACATTGCTTACGGCAGATTGGATGCATCCGATGAGGAAATTATCGAAGCGGCAAAAAAAGCCAACATTCACGACTTTATCATGGGATTGGAGAAAGGATATAGCACCAGCGTAGGTGAACGCGGCATCAAACTTTCGGGCGGACAAAAGCAGCGCATCTCGATTGCACGAATTTTTTTAAAGAACCCGCCTATCCTTATCCTTGACGAGGCGACGTCTGCACTCGACAACATGACCGAAATGCAAATTCAGAGCGCGCTATCCGATCTTTCACGCGGCAGAACCTGCATTACCGTCGCACACCGTCTCTCAACAATTAGGAATGCAGACGAAATTATTGTTGTAACCTCCGATGGCATAAGCGAACGCGGCAGTCACGACGAGTTAATGGCTAAGGACGGCATATACAAGGGTTTATATCTATATCAATTTAAGGATAGATAGAATAAAAACCGTAAAAAATTATTTTTTCGAAGAAAATTACTGTCAAATTAAGGTATTTGACGGCATTTTTCTTGCATATTTTGACGAATAATGTTACAATTTATGAAGAGAAGTCTGTATAAATTCTAATATTAAGCTTTAAAGTTATTTCAAAAAAAGATAAATTTCTCTTAATTTCATAAAAGCAGGATTGATTATGAAAAGAATGGCATTCTCATTGATTTTAAGTTTATGCTTTGCTCTTTCTTTATTTTTAGGTTTACAAAACAAGCTATTGGCTCTAAATGCATCAGATGTTTTTATATACGATATTTTTACCTATACGGTTAATGGAAATGAGATCGCGATAACAGGCACCAACGGTTCGCCGCAGCTTGGTGCTGTGACGATTCCAAACGAAATAGCGGGTATGAGCGTGACTGCTGTTAGTGATAGTGCATTCGCCGGACAGTCCTCTATCACCGGCATTAAATTATCACAAAACACTAAAACTATCGGTGACTTTGCTTTCTTTGATTGTACAAACCTTGAATGGGTTTTAATTTACGACGGGCTGACTACTGTGGGTGAGGGTGCTTTCGCGGGTTGCGTAAAACTAACTGAAGCTGTATACTCCGGAACGGAGACACAGTGGAAATCGATTGCTATTTTGGGTCAAGACGCTAACGATAATAATGAGCTAATAAACGCCAAATTTGCTTTCGACGATGCGCTAAATCTCGCCGCTGAGGATTTTTACGGACTCTGGGAAACGGAAAAGGCACAGATAATTGATTCAAATAAGCTAAGCGATTATATTGAGCAGATCGGTATGACCGAATTGTTCGATGAGGCTGTGGAATTAAGTATAAGATTTGCTCTTAACTCTTTTACGTCGCCGCTGGATATTTATTTGATCTTTTATAACCGTGGTGATGAGTATGAGCTGATACAAAACAAACTTATAAGCATCAATATTCTTGCCACCACACTTGCTCCGCAATTGGCGGCGGGCAATGCTGTCAACGGGTATGTTCACAGTCTGTATTATTCAAGAATTGAGGAAGGCCTGCTTGCGATTGCCGGCGGTACGGACAGCAGCGAATTTATGGACAGCTACGGCGATACTTTAAATGAAATTAACACCGTTGAGACTTTAGCGGCGACCAAAAACATTGTAATATTTGAATTTGATAACGGTCAATCTAATGTTTCGAATGAGGTTTTTTTGGGTGATCTTGTTGAGCGCCCTTCGGATCCAATCAAGAATGGTTATGATTTTTACGAGTGGCGTGATGATAGCGGCGAGACGTATGACTTTAACTTGCCGGTTGTAAAAAACATTACATTATACGCAAACTGGGTTTTAAGCGGCGAACCTATCGATCCGCTGGAGATTGCAAAAAATGCGAAATTAGCACTCGTTCCTACTCTTGAAGGACTCAACTACGAAGAATATCTTGTTGCATCTTGGAATGAAGTTTCTGCCGAGATAGAAACGGACAGAAAAAATATTCTTGCCCTAACAACTATTGAAGAAGTAAACTCATACGAAATTAAAGCCGATCTAGGAAAACTAAACAAGATTTCCGATTCTATTAATAGCTTTAGGTCAATGTGTAACGTATGGCATTTAACGGTAGAAACGGTAAGGCTATCAGATAAAGGTAATGTTTTGTTGGGACTAACTATGTATGGCCTTTCTGCAATCGAATTACAGAATGCATTAGTTAGCGAAAAAAATCATCTGGATATGTTGAGTAAGAGGATAGCGGAATTGGAGGCTAGTGCGGAGATTTCAACCGCCCGCGATAAAAAGCTTGCTTTGATACCCTCGTTGAACGGATATACGGAGAGTCTTTATACCGTCAAGTCATGGAAAAAAGTGCGGGATGCCATCAGTGCCGATATTGCCGCAATCAATTCTTTTGATACTGTTATTCAAATTCAAAATTATTCTATAACGGCAAAAATTACCGACCTTGTCACTATTGACAGTGTAATAACAGCGTATACTACAGAGCATAGCAATGCTTTGAAATTAAAAGTTGGCACAGTTTCCATTGGTGACAGGGAGATAGTTGAACTTGCTTATGCGGCCTACGAGAATTTACCGCAGGAAGTCAAGACTGCTTTAAACGATACCGACGAGACGCTAACTGCTCTTCTCGCAAAAATTACAGCTTTGGAGAATGAAAAAAACCTTTCGGAAGCTAAAGCATCCAAGCTTACTTCTGTGCCGTCTCTGATTGGCTATGACTCTACGGAATATACTGATAGTTCTTGGGAAATAGTTAGTACGGCGATTAGCTTCGACATAAGCGAAATAGAGAAATGCACAACCATATCTCAAGTTTTCAATTATCAGATCAGCGCGGATTTGGGTAAGCTTGTCAAAGTAGACAAAGTGCTTGCCGATTTTAGGTCAAATCACGCATTGATATTGGCGGTTGATATAACTGATGTTACGACTGTTCATAAAGATATGCTCACTGCCGCTTTAGAAGATTATAATAAGGCAGAAGAAAAAATAAAGCAGATGCTTGCCGGCGAGAAAGAAAAGCTAGATGAGATAAAAGCCAAGATAGAAAAAATAGAACGTGATACAGCCTTTGAAAATGCATTCAATGAGAAGATAGGATTGATTCCGGATAAGTCTGCCTTTAACAAAGAGGACTATACCGAAAAATCATGGAATATGTTCGAGAGCGCAATCGAAGCGGATTTTAAAGCAATCGGGAAGTTTACTACGATAGAGGAGCTTGCAGCGTACGAAATAAACGCAGGCGTAAATATGCTTGTTAAGATAGGTGAGGATGCAGCGGAGTTTATTTTTGTCCATGCCGCCGTACTAGCCTTGGATGAAAAAACAGTCAAATCCTCGGATAAAAAAGCTGTCGAAAGTGCGCTCAGCGATTACGACGACAGAGAGAATAAGGTAAAGAACTTGCTTAAAACAGAAAAGTCGCAATTAGATTTGCTGCTTGTCAGGATCGGAGAGATTATAGAGGAAGAGGCGCTTGAAACGGCCAAGGAGGAAAAGATTTCTCAAGTTCCTTCGCTTGTCGGCTATAAAGAAACTGACTACACTGTTGAATCATGGCGCTCTGTATCGGACAAGATTGCCTTTGATATAACTCAAATTAAAAGTTGTACTACGATAGACGAGGTTTTGGCGTACAAAATCACCGTCACCTTAGACGGGCTTGTTACAATAAAGAGTTTGGCGGAAATATACGAATTAACCTACGCTTACGCCCTTAGTCTTAACGATTCGAACGTTGCTATTTCTGACAAAAACGAAATTGAGATTGCACTTAATGCTTTATCCGGGCTTTATACCGAGGTGCAGAATTATTTATATAGCAAAAAACAAAAGCTGTTAGGGCTGCTTGATGTAATTGAAAGTATGGTAATTGCCGAAAAGCTTTCTGAAGCCAAGCTGCAAAAATTAGCCGAGGTGCCTTATATCGACTATTACGATAAGGATATTTATACCGTACTATCGTGGAATATCTTTGAGACTGCTATAGGCAACGATATAAAAGCCATCAATAAATTCACAAATATTAGCGAGGTTGAGAATTATAAGATTACCGCTTATGAAGGAATGTTGATTACCATTGTGGAAGCGGCAAGGTCTTTTACTTTAAAAAATGCTGAGATTTTATCAAAGACAATCGAAGACATATCCATTCTTGACAGAGAAATATTAAATACTGCTTTCAATGATTATGATATTTTACCGAGCGAAGTCAAAAATGTTTTAACTAACGAAAAACGTCTGCTTGACAATCTCAAAGCAAAGATAGAGAATCTTGAGACGGCGGACGTATTGAGACAAGCGAAGGAAGCAGCAATATTCGATCTTGATAAAATTCTAAAAGACTATTTTTTAAAAAATACTGATTTGTCATCCGCACAAAAGGAGCAATACCAAAGTATAGCCGACCAAGGTAATAATGATATAACTAAAGCTATCACTCTTTTGGATGTGGCAGAAAAGAAATACGAAGCAGTCCTTGCCCTTAAGAAATTAGACGTTAACATTATTTTGACTGAACATTACCTAAAGGCAATGGAAACAATTAATTTGACCGATGCTAGCATAAAGTATATTATTGAAATATATGACACAGCGATGAACAAAATAAAAAACTCAAACGACATTGCTTTTATTGACGACACCTATAATAAAGCAGTTTTCGATATCGACGAAATTCTTGGCAAAAACCTTAGCGATTTCAACAATTACAAGGACGAGAAAAAGGGCGAATTGTCGGGGTTTGTCGCTGAGTTAGGAGAAAATGCATACTATGCGGACGACTGGACCGTAATTCAAGAAATACTTTCGGACACTGTACGGCAAATTGATAGTTCGACAACATATTTGGAATCAGACAGCTATTTTGCCGCTGCAGGTAATGATGTTTTGGAACTGCTTACTATCAGTAATATGAATGTCAAAATCAAGGTATATAAGATTTTTGCAGAGACCGAAAAACAAGCTGCAATTAGGGAATACGGACATGATGTACTAATCGACAATCTGTTTGACGAATTTTTCTACAACATGGAAAGCGCGCGCAGTAACGCAGCTTTAGAGTTCGCAATTATAAATTATGAAACTGCGTTAGCTCTTTATAAAGAACAAAAGCTGTCCGAATTAAAATTATTTGCCAATGAAGCTATCCTCTTAGAAATTCCGTCAGCCTACCCTATAGATGATTTTTTTGGCATCTTATATTGCTATGATTTGCGAATCAAAGATGCCGAGAGCAGGTTGGAACTTGACATGTTAGTTATGCTTGCAAAAATGGAAATATCCGCTAAAATTGCAGAAATGGATCTTGCGAGTGAATTAAATGAGGCGGAAGAGGAGTTAGAGAAGGCGAAGTTTGAGACCAAGGAAGATCTCATTGCTTATATCGTAAAAATCGTGGACGATAGCGAGGAGTACGCCTTGTTAGATTTTGCGGAAGTGACGAGCACCTACGAAGAGCTAATCGAGACGGCGGCAAGCAAAGAACAGCTTACAGCGATCCTAAATATGGCAAAGGCGGCGGTAGAAGAGAGAAAGGCGCAACTGGACGATAAGGCCGAAGCGGATAAAAATACAAAAGAGCTAAAGGAATCAAAACAGCAAACGGTGAGTGCGCTAAAAAGTTATATTGCGGTTAATACCGATTATAAAGCTAGTGACTTTGCCGATATAGTGTCTGTTTACAGCGGAATAATCGAAACGGCGGCAAGTAAAGAACAGCTTACAGCGATCCTAAACATGGCAAAGGCAGCGGTAGACGAGAGAAAGGCGCAGCTAGAGGATAAAGCCGAAGCGGATAAAAATACAAAAGAGCTAAAAGAATCAAAACAGCAAACGGTGAGTGCGCTAAATAGTTATATTGCGGCTAATACCGATTATAAAGCTAGTGACTTTGCCGATATAGTGTCTGTCTATGGCGGAATAATCGAAACGGCGGCAAGCAAAGAACAGCTTACAGCGATCCTAAACATGGCAAAGGCGGCGGTAGACGAGAGAAAGGCGCAGCTAGAGGATAAAGCCGAAGCGGATAAAAATACAAAAGAGCTAAAAGAATCAAAACAGCAAACGGTGAGTGCGCTAAATAGTTATATTGCGGTTAATACCGATTATAAAGCTAGTGACTTTGCCGATATAGTGTCTGTTTACAGCGGAATAATCGAAACGGCGGCAAGTAAAGAACAGCTTACAGCGATCCTAAACATGGCAAAGGCAGCGGTAGACGAGAGAAAGGCGCAGCTAGAGGATAAAGCCGAAGCGGATAAAAATACAAAAGAGCTAAAAGAATCAAAACAGCAAACGGTGAGTGCGCTAAATAGTTATATTGCGGTTAATACCGATTATAAAGCTAGTGACTTTGCCGATATAGTGTCTGTTTACAGCGGAATAATCGAGACGGCGGCAAGCAAAGAACAGCTTACAGCGATCCTAAACATGGCAAAGGCGGCGGTAGAAGAGAGAAAGGCGCAGCTAGAGGATAAAGCCGAAGCGGATAAAAATACAAAAGAGCTAAAAGAATCAAAACAGCAAACGGTGAGTGCGCTAAATAGTTATATTGCGGTTAATACCGATTATAAAGCTAGTGACTTTGCCGATATAGTGTCTGTTTACAGCGGAATAATCGAAACGGCGGCAAGTAAAGAACAGCTTACAGCGATCCTAAACATGGCAAAGGCAGCGGTAGACGAGAGAAAGGCGCAGCTAGAGGATAAAGCCGACACTGAAAAGGAGATTGACGAACTAGAGGCGGCAAGGGAACAGACTACCAACGGAATTAACGGCTATATTGATGAATTATTAAACGAAGCAGGGGATTATAACGCCAACGATTTTGCGGATATTTTATCAAGCTACGGGCAGTTGATTGCTATGGCAACCAGCGAATCTCAGCTAACTGCGATACTTGATATGGCGAAAGCGGCTATTGATGAAAGGAAGGCGGAGTTAGAAGCCGTAGTGGAAGCGGGCAAAACTGAAACCGAGTTCAACGAGGAAAAAAGTCAAGCGGAAAGCGGACTTATGGATTATATAGACCAATTAATTGACGACAGTAGCGAATATTCCACTGACGATTTTGCGGATATAATGGAAATATACGGAGAACTGCTTAGTACGGCGGCAAGCCCCGTTCAGTTAGAAATTATTTTGGAACTAGCCAAGGCCGCGGTGGAGAGCAGAAAAGCGGAACTGGAGCTTGAAACAGAGCAGAGAATAGCTACGGAGCAGTTGGAAGAAGTAAAGGAAACGGCAATAGACAGTATTGAACCGCCTGAGGAATACAAAGATAACGAAGAAATAGGTAACATAATCGAGCAATACAAGGAGCTTATAAGGAACGCGGCAAATGAGTTTGAGGTTTCTTATTATATGTTGGAATGCAGTCGCGCGGTCGAAAAAAAGATAGCGGAAATGATAACGATAGAGAAGGCAATTAAACTTGCCGCTGCAAAAGACGAGGAAATAGCTAGTGCGGAAGATTTTCTGTTGTCGTTACTTATTGATTTTAGAAAATCACAGCTATTCATGACTATGGACGACGAAACATTGCTTAACCGCATTATTGAGTACGGATACAGTTTCAAAAACGCTACGAGCATATTAAACCGTTATAAGGAATATCTGAAAAGTATTCAGAACTGCGCAAGTGAGGAAGAGCTTGAATTGAACAAGCGGATGTTTACGAGCGATATCAATAATGTTGTTGCACTGCAAGAGACGATAAACGGTGTAGAAGTGGATATGTCCGAAGCCAAAAAGGTGGAAGAAAAGATAAGCGAAATTCTGAAAAAAGAAAGTGTTACAATTGCTGAGGTCGCCGAGATTCGCCGTGAATTTGACATCCTTAGCGAAGAGAGTAAACCGTACGTTATCAATTATGCCGACTTTGTGGTCTTTGAAGCACATGTTAACAGTGTCAATGATAGTCTTGGCATTTATGAGTTCTTTAAGATAGTCCTATTGGTAATGGTACTTTTATTGATACTTACAACGATTGTGCTTGCAGTACAGCGGCCTACAAATGAGGAAAAAGAAAAAGCGTTTAAGATAACAGAGCAAAAATAAAGAGTATTAATCCTTTGTCATTCCCGCAAAAATACCCTTGCAAGCATTTTTACTCCCGGAAATAAACTTACGGAACAACTTAGCGGCTGCTAAAAAAATGATCAGAGGATTGACATAAACATAAATTTGTAATATAATAATATACGAGGTACTTTGGTATGAGATTGATATGTAACGGTTATGATTTGGCAGATTCTGTCAGCAAGGTTTTCAAGGCGGTTAGCTTACGTACGACTAATCCTATTTTGGAGGGAATCAAGCTAACGGCATACAACAATACACTCATGCTTACCGCAACCGACTTGGAGATTGCGATAGAGCGTAGTTTGGTTGCCGATATCAAAATCGAAGGCGAAACTGTCGTCCCGGGCAAATTCTTCGCAGAGTTTATCAAAAAACTCAACAAAGAGCAAATTGAACTTAGCCTTAATTCAACGGGCAAGCTAAGCATACGCTACGGTAATTCGGAGGGTACTTTGCAGTGCTTTGGCGCCGAAGGATATCCGAAAATTAAGGAGCTTACCGACGCCCAATCCTTCTTTATGCCCCGTGAAGGCTTTAAGAATCTTGTAAGCAAGGTTTCCTTCTGTGTGAGTACCGACGACTCAAGGCCGATGCTCAAGGGCGTACTTTTAGAAATTACAGAAAGCGGCATAACGGGCGTTGCGCTTGACGGCTTTAGACTGGTTAAATGCCAAAAGCCTATCACCAGCACCACCGCGCTAATGAGTGCAGTCGTTCCGGCAAGATGCCTTAACGAGATAGCAAGGCTTATTGACGATAGTGCCGACACGGTAGAAATCAGTATACAAAAGAATTATTTGATGGCTGATTTAGGCCATACAAAGATAACAACCCGCCTCCTGGATGGCGACTTTGTAAATTATAGGCAAATAATCCCGACAAACTACGAATCTGGCGTAACCGTACCTAAGGACAAATTCGAAGAAGCATTAGAAAGAGCGGTACTACTAGCCCGCTCCGACCGTAATAACCTTGTCCGTTTCGATATTTCCGAAAAGATAATGCTGATATCCTCCAATAGCGACATTGGCAATGTTAAGGAAAATCTTCCGGTCAAGCTTAGCGGCAATGACATCGCTATTGCTTTTAATGCCCGCTATTTTACTGAAATTTTAAACCATGTCGAATGCGAGAACATTGTAGTCAAATTTATTTCAAGCACTAGCCCGTGCATAGTATTGCCCGGTGGCAGTTTGGATGATTTGATGTATCTTATTTTGCCGGTCAGATTAGTGGAATAAACGCGTTACAAGTCAATTCATACATTTATCACCGCCAACGAAGTGAGAGTCGCGACCATGCTTGCATGGTCATGACCGAACGAGGCAGGCGGGCAAAGGGTTTAAAACCCCGCGGTCTTGCCCTGAGGTTAAAAACCCTTTATAGTTTCGTACGCTTATTTAATAGGAGTAATATCTCTAAGCTATATTAAGTAAGCCGGCATCTTAATTATACCATCTGATTTTTATTTCGGAAGCAAAAATTCTGCATACGGGACAATTGGAGCGATAAAAGTTTACGCAACATATTAAAAGTTGTATTAATTTAGAAACAAATTTATCCTAATTTAAAAGCGTAAATTTTCAAGATAGATTTCACTCAAATTTTCACAGTGTAGATTGGTTTTTAAAAAACTTTAAAAACAACAACAAAAAAAGTTGTAAAAGCTTTCGCTGATATGATATATTATCATGGTTAAAACTTAACAAGGAAGGCTCATTGCTTTTCATGATTAGTCACTAGAGCTAAGCATTTGTAATTATTGATTTTAAATTCGATATTCTTGCCTTTAGCCATTTTTGTTAGGGTTTGGCCTTGTTTTTAAGCTTTTTGATATTCTTCCAAAATTCCATGTAAAACTCTAAAAAACACCATTTTTGCTGATGTGGCTCAACGGTAGAGCAGCGGTATCGTAAACCGCAGGTTGTCAGTTCGATTCTGATCATCAGCTCCAAAACAAAAAATATCTTTAAACGAATTAATTTAAGAAGCAGTTTCGGAAAGAAGCTGTTTTTTGACTTACATTGAAGAATATGACAAAATGTTTTTGCTTTAGTCCGAATTATATAACCTTTTTCTATATTGGCTCATAGTATAGATTATGATAGGTTTTATCGGGGTATTACATATGATAAAAGGAGTAAAATAAATATGTCAATGCCGCAGATCCCCGAAGAAAAAAACCGTCCAAATTTATGTGAAGTAACAATAGATATTTTAAAATCCGTAGCTTTAGAAGAAACAGCTCTATCGCATATTTTGAACGCGGAAGGCGAAAGAAGCCAAGCTGTAATAAAAAAATATGAATGCTGTTGTGACGAAATGACGCTTGAAGAATTGAATGAAAGCATACGGCAAACAGAAAAAATGTTAAATACGATTATTATGAAAGAATGGCTGCTATTGAGAAAAATGGAAACAGCATACGAAATCAATCAAAAAATGAATTGCAGACCGGAAGGGAAAGAAGAGAATTGCCGCAATTGCAATTGTACTTGCATAGCCTGTTGTCGCTGCGGTAATTGCAGGTGCTGCTGCCGTTGCCGTTGCTGATTTTTAGTATTTGTGCGTTATTCCCAGAGCGCAAAAAGGTAGCTAAGCAAGGGCAATTTTGCCGGCATGATAAAAATTTAATATTCCGCAGCAAAGCTATCGAACAAATTTTTCGAAATCTTCGATTTTGAAAAGTGAGTCAGTGGCTTGCTTTAGGTTTAATATAAGATATTTGATAAAAAATAAGAGAAACTCAAAGAGCATATAGCGAACATTGAGTTTCTCTTATTTTTTGTTGAAGCCGAAGATCGACATTTGATTGTTTCATCATCAGTCCGGCGCTAAAACGTCTACCGATTGCCGTTGAGGCGGCATTTATGGGGCAGTTACACTCGATAGCACAAGAATTATTTTGTCTGGCGGTTCAAAAGATATATCGAAATTGATTTGATATTGATTGTGCGACCTGTCGTCTTACGACTTAACCCAGTTGCTCAAACCAATTCCGCCGGTAAAATACAGATAATAGTTCCTTGGAGCTGTATCGCCAATTATTTCCATCATGCCACAAATTGCAATTCTGGTTCCGGCCTCCAATTCTATCTCTAATCCGCTTATTTCGGCATTAAGCATGGTAGACGCTTGTGCCCTCTCAGGGTGAAGCCCTTCTGTAGGCTTTGCGATAGCCTCCTTAATCGGTAAAAAGGCGTTGGTGCCCGCAGGAGCTGTGTATATCTGCACATACGGAAAGACCTCTGTGCCGGGCGGTATTAATATGGAAAATGCTTCCCAATTCCCCGTTGTCATATATATACTGTTAAGTTTCATATCAAATGGCATTGAGAACGCTATTTGCCTGTTTGAATTGCCGCTTGCTCCAAGATTGAAAGATCCGTCGGGATCTATAGGAATTGCAATATGAGCGTTTTCACCACCCATTCCGGTACTAAATCCGAGATACCCGAATCCTAGCAGGGCAACATTAACAGGCTTTCCGCCCGCATTTGCTCCTACATAAGGAGCTTGTTGAGAGGCAAAAGGTATTATGGTAACTGATGAAGCTTTCAAACTGTTCAGCCATTCAACTTCAGTTCCTTTAAAACCTTTTTCAACCGCAATTTCATAAGCAGATTTTCCCTCGGCGCCTGTTGCTCCTCTCAAACCTTCCGGTCCCGCGGGGCCTGTAAGATCACCCACATTTTTCCATAAGTTTGTTTCCGTATTCCAAACATACAATACTCCGTCCACAAGATACGCATCTCCTTGGTTTCCGGTTGGGTGTGCTTTTTTTAGTTCATCAAACGTATCATATGACCCTAAAATTGTACCGACTGCTCCGGTAGGACCCGGAGGACCTTGCATTGTCGGTGTATTAAGTGCGCTTTGCAGTTTTGAACTCAGAAGCATTTGATTTTTCATAGTGCTATCTAAAGTTCCGTGTATGCTTTTATTTAAAGCAAGTAAATCGTCAACGGTTAAAGGATCAGCCGGTTTTGCCGCTCCTTCCAAAGTTCCTAAAGCATATTGCAGTTTTTCGCCTTCGGCATTAATTATATGGCTTAACCCCATTTCTTCCATCGCGATGGAAGAAATTATCAGATTTATGGCGTCTTCGCGTGTAAGCGGCGAGCTATCCGCGGTTAATTTTGGTTCAGACATGATTTTCTCCTTATTTTTTAGTATCGCCGCCGAATCTAATATGTCCAGCCGAATGCAAAAGCGCGAACGTACGCTTGCTTCTCTTGCTGTCAAAATTCCTCGGACGGGAGCATTATACGCAGCCGATGGAGCGGGCGTGTGGGAGAAACAAATATAAATTCCGTTATCGGAAAAGAGCGCGCTATAAGAATTTATCTTGTTTTTTTTCGGCTAAACAAAAAACTCCTTACATATATCCGGTAAAAGAAATATGTAAGGAATTCGCAAAGACAGCTTATATAAATATAGAGGAAAGCTTATATAAATATAATATGAATGATAAAAGCCATATGTTAAGAAAACACTGAACAAATCCTCGGGCTAATTTTGATAGATGTTTTATATAGGTTCGAAAAATACGGCGCGACAGATGATAAGGACAAGGAAATTAAATACCATTTATCACCGCCAACGAAGTGAGAGTCGCGACCATGCTTGCATGGTCATGACCGAACGAGGCAGGCGGGCAAAGGGTTAAAAACCCCGCGGTCTTGCCGCGGAAGGCGCGATGTGAGCAAAGCGAACACTGCGCGGGTTCAGGGCTTGCCCTGAGGTTAAAAACCCTTTATTTGCAATCTGTAAATAAAATGTTTTTATATTTAAAATGGTGTTAAAAGCCTTGACAAATACTGAATAATATCGATACTATATCAATAGTATATATTAATTTTAAGAATATTTGTAAATCAAAAATCAAATTTAAGCGCTATGCATATTGGAAATCTATGCGCAAGAAACAGAAATGCTAAAAGATTAATGTCGAAGCGATTATCGAAGATATTTTATTTATATTTCCCGTTAATGTCATCAAGGTATGGAACAACAATGTGCTTTATGGATTACAGGAAGCATATGATAAGGTTTTTTTGACAAAAGAAAATTTAGAACAAATAGCTGCCCGCACTAAAGAGCAATATCCGAATTTTTATGAGGAATCATAATGAAATAAAGATATTAAACCATAGCGGCAGAGTCCTTGACCCACTTTTCAAAATTTTCGATTTTGAAAAATTTATCACCGCCAACGAAGTGAGCGTCGCGACCATGCTTGCATGGTCATGACCGAACGAGGCAGGCGGGCAAAGAGTTTAAAACCCCGCGGTCTTGCCGCGGAAGGCGCGATGTGAGCAAAGCGAACACTGCGCGGGTTCAGGGCTTGCCCTGAGGTTAAAAACCTTTATTCGATATCTGCTGTAGGATATTAACTTTGTAACTCTCGCAAAAAATGCCCTTATATGAAAGCATTTTTGCTCCTGGAATAAAATATAAAAGCAACTAAATCATAGGGTAAAAAACTTAATCAAATATAAAGAATATCAATGATATAAGGAGATATATTATGTTTAAAAAAATTGTTTGCACTATTCTGCTTATGGTTATGACCATTTGTGTTTTTAACGCATGCGGCGAAATCAACGAAGACCCCAAGGTGCCAACCTTTGAAGGCTTGAGTTATGAAACCGAGCGGCAAATTCGCAAGGCGTATTATGACTTACTTTGTAAAGACTACGCCGAGAGAGGTGAGTATTATGGTGGTAAGGCTGATGACATCCAGATACGTGAATATTATGGAACGTACAATGGCTATCCGGTCGTAACAAAAGGATGGGGATTTGGGATGACAATCAGTTATGGTTTTGTAGACGGCGTTTATTTTCAATCAGGCTCTATTTTTGAAATATCACTTTTTAAGGACAATAGGCTAATTGATTTTGTAGACGCATATAACGATGGTTTTTTAACGCGTGAAAATTTAAGAAGTATACAGGCCATACATCACAAAAATAGATTGCTCGCAGTCGAATTCGATATCAAAGAAAAAACGATATGGAGCGGAAACATTGACGAGGATTTTGATGACCGGACAATTATCGTAACCATTTCCAAGGGTGATTTTAGTAATTTTACTTTTAAATGCGCAGCCAAGACACAGTGGAAACACTTTACAGGTGATTTTGCGTCAATAAACGCAATCAGCGTGGAAAAAATAAACGGAGACAGGCCTAATTTTAGAGAGGAAATAAGACAAGAATGGCTATCTTATCAACAAATTTTGGAAATCAAGATAGCGGACAAAGGCAAGCAGAATGTGATAGACGCAATACGCAAGCTGGAAGATTTTGATTTTGTTCAAAGCGCAACCCCAAAATATTTTGAAATATAAAAATCGGAGGATAAAAAAATGAAAAAAAGCATTGGAAGATACGTAATTCTAAAATTTCTTGTTTCATGCCTTATGTTGACACTATGTTTGGTTGGCACAGGTTACATTGCGTATGCGCAAGAAATAGAATTACTCAAAGATTAATAATGTTAACGCTATTATATTTGTGTATTTTAAGACAATAAGTGAGGATTGATGTTATGATAAAAAGACTAATGAGTTTTATGGTGTTGCTTGCAATGGTTTGTTCTGTGCTCACGCTTACATCATGCAGAGAATTTAATATTGAAAGGCAATTTGATTTAAGCGACGAAAAGGAATATTGCGACGCTACAATAGATGATATTTTTGGTGGTACCGCAATATATGTGGAACTGAAAAAAACATCTACATATCCGGAATTAAAGCTAAAAGATTTTAAACTAGATAATGCTGAGTCTATAGAATATTTAGCTATAAAACCGGATTCTGACAGCGAATTGGCTTCAGAAATATTTCGTCAACAACTTATAATAAGGTTAAAAAAGACCGGAAAAGAAGAAGTGTTGAAAGCTATTAGACAGTTGGAAAAATTAAAGTTTATAAGATATGCAGGAGCAAGTGCCAGACTTGATAGGACAGAGGATTTGGGGCAAGTTGAAGGACTTGATCCACAGATTGAATTAGGAATTATTAAAACTTTTTACGGAACGAATTATATCGAAGGAAATTCGAAAAGCCCTATTGCGCTATATTATGGTACTTATAACAATAGTGTTGTATTTTATTGTGTACAATATTCTTTTTGGAAATGGGCGAGGAATGGGCTGCATTTTGGAAATATTGTTGAAGCAATTATCGAAGACATTGTGTTTATATTTCCCGTTAATGTCATCAAGGTATGGAACAACAATGTGCTTTATGGATTACAGGAAGCATATGATAAGGTTTTTTTGACAAAAGAAAATTTAGAACAAATAGCTGCCCGCACTAAAGAGCAATATCCGAATTTTTATGAGGAATCATAATGAAATAAAGATATTAAACCATAGCGGCAGAGTCCTTGACCCACTTTTCAAAATTTTCGATTTTGAAAAATTTATCACCGCCAACGAAGTGAGCGTCGCGACCATGCTTGCATGGTCATGACCGAACGAGGCAGGCGGGCAAAGAGTTTAAAAACCCGCGGTCTTGCCGCGGAAGGCGCGATGTGAGCAAAGCGAACACTGCGCGGGTTCAGGGCTTGCCCTGAGGTTAAAAACCTTTATTCGATATCTGCTGTAGGATATTAACTTTGTAACTCTCGCAAAAATGCCCTTATATGAAAGCATTTTTGCTCCTGGAATAAAATATAAAAGCAACTAAATCATAGGGTAAAAAAACTTAATCAAATATAAAGAATATCAATGATATAAGGAGATATATTATGTTTAAAAAAATTGTTTGCACTATTCTGCTTATGGTTATGACCATTTGTGTTTTTAACGCATGCGGCGAAATCAACGAAGACCCCAAGGTGCCAACCTTTGAAGGCTTGAGTTATGAAACCGAGCGGCAAATTTGCGAGGCGTTTAATGACTTGCTTTCTAAAGAATACGCCGAAAGAGGTGAGCCTTATGTTGATAAGACTGATGACATCAAAATACATGGTTATTATGGAACTTACAATGGCTATCCGGTCGTGTGGATGAGATTTGGAGGATGGATGACGATTACTACAGGTTTTGTTGACGGAGTATGTTTTACTTCGGGCGCGGGATTTGAGCTATTGGTTTTTAAGGATAATGAACTTATTAACTTTGTAGACGCATATAACGACGGTTTTTTAACGCGTGAAGATTTGAGAAGTATACAAAAAGCACGACATGGTACATTAAACTTTGGGAAAAAAACGATATGGAGCGGAAACATTGACGAGGATTTTGATGACCAAACAATTATCGTAACCATTTTTAAGGGTGATTTTAGTGATTTTTTTACTTTTAAATGCGCAGACAAGACACAGTGGAAAGATCGTATCGGCGATTTTGCGGCAATAAACGCAGTCAGCGTGGAAAAAATAAACGGAAAACGGCCTGCTTTTACAGAGAGAACAAGAGAGGAATGGGAGTCTTATCAACAAATTTTGGAAATCAAGATAGCGGATAAAGGCAAGCAGAACGTGATAGACGCAATACGCAAGCTGGAAGATTTTGATTTTGTTCAAAGCGCAACCCCAAAATATTTTGAAATATAAAATCGGAGGATAAAAAAATGAAAAAAAGCATTGGAAGACACGTAATTCTAAAATTTCTTGTTTCATGCCTTATGTTGACACTATGTTTGGTTGGCACAGGTAACATTGCGTATGCGCAAGAAATAGAATTACTCAAAGAACAAGAAGCGGTAATAATCAAGGAACGAGATTTTGAGCAAAAAATATACAGCAGGGCAATTGTTGGCGATAATTTTGATGACAGCAGCCTCCTGGTAATTATGGACAAAAAAATCAGCGAACCAAACAAGGAATATGAAAAAAGTTTTTTTGATAACGTAGAAATGTCCCATGTAGAGGACCTTACAAAATTTGACGGTGATGTCAAAACCATAAATGGAAATAAGGTCAACATGAAGAACGACCAAACATCTACAAAGTATAACGATGAAAACGAAAATATTATTACGGCAACCGAAGACGGTTTTGAGCAAATTCTTAAAATCAGCATTCCGAAAAGAGGTAAAGAAAACGTGCTGAAGGCCATCGGGCAATTGGAAAAAATAGAAGGGATAAAATATGCGGGGCCGAATTATCTTTATTCCCTGATGACAACAAATTTGGGATTGCAGGATGAAAATTGGGGATTATATGACGCGGATTATGGAATTAATGCTCCTGGCGCTTGGGGTATTACAAAAGGTGCTGATGTAAATGTTGGAATAATTGATTCGGGAATTAATAGTAATAATGAATTTGGAAACAGATTGGTTACAGGGAAAGAATTCTTAAATAATACAACCAATACGACAGATGCTATTGGACACGGAACGGCGGTTGCCGGAATTGTCGGCGGAACTACATACGGAATCGCTCCTAAAGTATCTTTAGTGCCCTTGAAAGTTGGAAGTAAGGATGATGGACTTGAGGAAGGCGCACAAGTAATAAGTGCGATAAATTACGCACAAAGGAACGATATATATATTTTGAATTTTAGCGGCGGCTGGAGTGAAAATCCTTCGCCTGCCGAGGCTCCTTGGCATTATTATGATCCAGCTTTATATGAAACTATTAAAAATTATCCAGGGCTATTCGTTTGCTCTGCCGGTAATAGCGGAAGAAATAATGATGCATCTGCTCCGGTATATCCCGCCAGTTACGATCTTCCCAATCTTATTTCCGTAGGAGCAATAGATAAAAAGGGCAATATAGCGTATAAGTCTAATTACGGCGCTAAAACTGTAGATATTTTTGCTCCCACGAACGTTCCAACCATTAAATATGATGAATTTTCGGGCACTTCGGCATCAGCGCCGTTTGTGACAGGGGTTGCCGCGCTTATCAAGTCAAAATATCCTAAAGCGCCTCCTGAAAAAATCAAGGCGGCTATTATGAGCGGTGTGGATAAGATTAGTGGATTTGATGAATATTGTGTTTCCGGTGGGACGCTGGATGCCTATAAAGCGCTAAAATATATGCAGGACTGGACATGGACAAGCAATACGAATAGCTTTGGAACAATAACGTCAAGCGGTAACATTGCAGGACGTGAGCCTTATGGCGCATTTGATAGTTATATAGGATCTGTGCCGGCTTCGGAATATCCGGCTGGTCAATGGACGTCCAATTATACAAGCGGATGGATTGAACTAAAGCTTAATAGCTATGTAAAAGTTTCAAAATTATATTTTTACAATCGTGAATCCGGCGCCTCTGATTATACAAAGAACGCATTTTTTACAGGCAGCGGCGGTATTCCGCTAGGAGAGTCTTTTGTAGGAGTCAAAAAAGATTACGGCTTTACAGAAATCCCTGTCAATAATATAGTTACCAATATTATACGGTTAAATATACTCTCATCGTATGGTCCGGATTATGTAGGCGCTAATGAAATAATAGTTACCGCAACGCCCGCATCTACACCCTCTCAAACTATTTGGAATCAACCAAAATGGACATCAAATTCAAACGGCGACGGCGTAATTACAGCGAGTGGCACATATGGTAACGAGGCTCCGTGGAAAGCATTTAATGGTACAATGACAGGAGGTTCGGCGCCAAATTGTGATGACTGGGGCGCGCAGGGAACTAGCGGTTGGTTGGAAATAAGATTTGCCTCCCCTATAATGATTCATATGATAGAGTTCTATAACGGAGTTTCTGGCAGTTCCAACCGAACTAAGAATGCAAATTTTATCAACAAAGATGGTGTGCCGCTTGGAAATCCGTTTACTGCTCCTAACCGAGATTATGGATATGTTCCGATTCGAGTCGGAGGAATAATAACAAATGTAGTCCGATTAAATATTTCAAGCTCTTATGGCAGTTATGTCAGTGCCGGCAATATAGTTATTTATGCAACTATTCCGGTTGATATGCCATTTAATTATTGGCAACAACCTGTTTGGACAAGTAACTCAAATAGTTATGGCACAATAACTGCGAGTGGTACATACGGCAATGAATATCCGTGGAAAGCATTTAACGGCACAAGAATTGGGGGAACTGCTCCGAATTGCGACAATTGGAGCGTAAAAGCCACAACAGGATGGATTGAACTTAAATTAGAAGATCATGTGCGTATTTCTTCGATAGAGGTTTGGAACTGTGTTTCCGGCTCGTCGAATCGAACAAAAGGAGCCTATTTAACAGGATCAGACAATGTGGCGCTAGGTTCATCATTTGTATTAAGTAATTCTGATTATTCCTATATGAAAGTCAACGTTAACAACGTATGGACAGATGTTATAAGGCTCAATATAACGAGTTCTTATGGAACTTATGTCGGCGTGGGAATGATAAAAATTACCGCGATAAATTAAATCGGATAATACATAGAAATAAATGGTATTAAACCTCAGGGCAAGTCCCGGGATTTAATACCATTTATTTTTTTTGAAAAATAAATAGGTAAATTGGTTGACTTTGCAGTTTTTTTGATGTATACTCAGAAAGCTGCCTATAAAAGGGTAGTTTTTGCGCAAGCAAGGTTGATGCTAAAGATTACTACGCTTAATTTAGCGAAGCGGAGAGAACTTTGGCGGACAAGCCGGACGGATCTAAATATTTAGGACGAAATTAATCCGGCGAATTACGGACGGTGCGGGAAGGCTCTAACTTTGAGAGCTTTTAAAAAGCTTGCGGTATGACACGCACGAGACAGTTGTTCGTAATAATTGCTATGGAGGACAATAAATGGCAAGCCAAAAAATCAGAATTAAGTTGAAGGCTTATGATCATAATTTGATTGATCAAAGTGCCGCCCGTATTGTGGAAACAGCCAAAAGGACGGGTACAAAGGTAAGCGGACCGATTCCGCTGCCAACGGACAAAGAAGTAGTAACCATTATCCGTGCTGTTCATAAGTATAAGGATTCTCGTGAACAGTTCGAGATGAGGACGCATAAGAGATTGATAGATATTTACAGTCCTTCCTCAAAGACAGTGGATTCGTTGATGAAGCTGGATTTGCCGGCAGGTGTTGATATCCAGATAAAGCTGTAGGCCGGCGGAGGGAATTATGGAAAAGACAATTGTAGGCAGAAAACTGGGAATGACCCAAATATTTAACGAAGCAGGGCTGATGGTACCGGTCACCGTTATTCAAGCGGGCCCGATGTTAGTAATAAGAAAGAAGACTGTGGAGAAGGACGGCTATGCGGCGTATGTATGCGCTTTTGAGGATGTGCCCGCCCGCAAGCTGAACAAACCTCAGATGGGCGTATTCAAGAAGATTGGCTCGACGCCTAAGAAGATAGTGAGAGAGCTAAAGATTTCCGACCTTGAAAAGTATGAAATCGGCGGTGAAATCAAATGTGATATTTTTGGTTCGGGCGATATGGTAGACATCGCAGGCATAACAAAAGGGCGCGGCTTTACGGGTGCGATCAAGAGATGGAATCAACACAGACTTAAAATGACGCACGGTACTGGGCCTGTTCATCGCCAGAGAGGCTCTACGGGCGCTAACAGCAGTCCGTCGAGAGTTATCAAGGGTCTGCATATGGCGGGACAGTATGGACATGAGAATGTAACCATACAGAATCTTAGAATAGAAAAAGTAGATTTGGAGCGGAACGTAATACTTGTAAAGGGTTCCGTACCTGGACCTAAGGGCGGACTGCTGACGGTAAAACAATCCGTTAAGGCTAAGAAGTAGGAGGGAAGATAAATGCCAAGCGTAAAACTATACAAACAAACAGGTGAAGAAATCGGCGTTATCGAACTCGACGAGAGCGTTTTTGGCGCTGAATACAATGAGGCGCTAATCCATCAGGTTATCGTAGCTCAAAGAAATAACGCAAGACAGGGTACGAAATGTACTCTTACCCGCACAGAGGTGCGTGGCGGCGGTGCTAAACCTTGGAGACAGAAGGGAACAGGCAGAGCAAGACACGGCTCTATCAGGGAACCGCAGTGGAAGGGCGGCGGCGTAGTATTTGCTCCAAAGCCAAGAGATTTCTCGCAAAAGGTAAACAAGCAAGCTAAGAGAAACGCACTTGTAAGCGCGTTATCCAGAAAACTTGAAAACGGCGGCATTGTTGTTGTTGATAACATCAGTCTGGTCGAAAATAAGACCAAGGAAATGGTTAAGATTTTCGGAAATTTGGGAATCAACGAAAGAGTGCTTGTAATTACATCTAACAAGGACGAGGCGGTTATGAGAGCTGCTGCAAACCTAAACAAGGTTACATTGATACCGTCCGGTCAAATTAACGTGTACGATTTGGTGGCAAATGCCAAATGCCTTCTTACAAAAGAAGCGGTACAAAAAATCGAGGAGGCGTATAAGGCATGAACGCTTACGATATTATAAAAAAGCCTGTTCTTTCCGAAAAATGCTATAAGGGTATTGGCGAAAAGAAATACTGCTTCGTAGTGGATAACAGGGCAAATAAATGCGCGATTAAAGCGGCGGTTGAACAGATTTTCGGCGTGACTGTGCAAAAAGTCAATGTGGTAAATGTACGCGGCAAGTTCAAGGCGCAGGGTAAAAGTCAAGGGTATACGAGCAAATTCAAGAAGGCGTACGTTCAGCTAACTTCTAAGAGCAAGGCTATAGAGTTCTTTAACAGCCTGACGTAAACGGTAAAAGGAGATAATTAATTATGGCAATGAAAAGATTTAAGCCGATAACTCCCGGTACAAGGTTCAAGACTGTCAGCTCTTTCGACGAAGTAACCAGAGATAAACCGGAAAAATCGTTGATCGTCAGCATAAACAAGACCGGAGGTAAGAACAATACCGGAAGAATCACGGTTAGGCATATCGGCGGCGGCAACAGAAAAAAATATAGAATCATAGATTTCAAGAGAAATAAGGACGATATACCTGCAAAGGTTGCATCTATAGAGTATGACCCTAACAGAACAAGCTATATAGCGTTACTTCATTATGCGGACGGCGAGAAGAGATACATTCTTGCTCCGGTAGGTTTGCAGGTAGGCGACACCATTTATTCAGGCGCAAATTGCGACATTAAAGCGGGTAACTCTCTTCCGCTCTCTTCCATTCCTGTAGGTACGATGGTACACAATATCGAGATGCAGCCCGGCAGAGGCGGTCAGATAGCGAAGGCGGCAGGCTCTGCAGCTCAATTGATGGCTAAGGAAGGTAAATATGCTACCCTTAAATTACCTAGCGGAGAAATGAGACTTATCCCGATTGCTTGCAAGGCAACGATCGGACAGGTGGGAAATCTTGACCACGAGCTTGTTTCATTAGGTAAAGCGGGCAGAACGCGTCATATGGGTATTAGGCCGACAGTTAGAGGTTCTGTAATGAACCCATGCGATCACCCACACGGCGGCGGTGAAGGTAAATCTCCGATAGGACACGCAGGCCCGTTGAGTCCGTGGGGCAAACCTACTCTTGGTTACAAGACTAGAAAGAAGAGAAAGAACAGCAATAAATATATTGTGAAGCGCATCAATTAAGGGGTGAAAAATGAGCAGAAGTATTAAAAAAGGACCTTATGTAGAAGAAAGACTTTACAACAGAGTAAAGTCTTTGAAATCAAGTACAGATAAGAAGGTCGTAAAAACATGGTCAAGAAACTCCACCATCTTTCCTGAGTTCGTAGGCTTTACTATTGCCGTTCATGACGGTAAAAAGCATGTTCCGGTGTATTGTACGGAAGAAATGGTAGGGCATAAGCTTGGTGAATTCGCGCCGACCAGAACATTTAGGGGTCATGCAGGCGAAAAGACCACTAAGGGTAAATAAGGGGATAGTGTTATGGCAAGAAGGATAAAGGAAAAAGCCGAAAGGATACAAGAAAATAAGGATACGCGTCCTCACGCTAATGTTAAGCATATACGCATTTCTCCCTATAAGGTGCGTTCTGTATTAGATGTGGTGCGTGGCAAAAGTGTTAACGAAGCTCTTGCGCTGCTTGACACTATTCCTAACGCATCTGCGATTGTTGTTAGCAAGCTTATACGTTCTGCTACTGCTAACGCTGAGCATAATCAAGGTTTAGCCAGAATGGATTTGTTTGTGGCTGAGATTTACGCGGACGGCGGACCTCACCTCAAGAGATTTGATCCGGGTCCTAAGGGACGCGCAAATCCAATATTAAAGAGAACCAGTCATATCACAGTTAAACTTGATACTGTTAAGGAGGGCAAATAATCATGGGTCAGAAAGTTAATCCTCACGGACTTAGGGTAGGTGTCATCTGTGGCTGGGATACCACATGGTATGCAAATAAGAAAGATTTTTCTAAGTACCTATTGGAAGATCACAAAATAAGAGAATTTATCACGGAAAAATTCAGTATTGGCGGCATGACCAACGAAAGCTCGAAGGGTATTTCCAAAATTACTATCGAGAGAGCACAGGAAAAGGTTACTATAAACATCTTTACTGCAAAACCCGGGCTTTTGATCGGAACCAAGGGCGCTGGCGTTGAGCAACTCAAAAAAGAGCTATCAAAGATTGCGGGAAATAGACCTCTTCACATAAATATTATGGAAGTTAAGAAGCCTGATATGGATGCTAAATTGGTTGCCGAAAGCATTGCTACCCAGCTTGAAAAGAGAGCATCCTTCCGTCGCAGCATGAAGCAGGCGATGGGCAGGGTAATGCGTAGCGGAGCTAAGGGTGTCAAGGTTATGGTTTCCGGCAGATTGGATGGCGCGGAAATTGCAAGAAGCGAAAATTATCACGAGGGTTCGATTCCTCTCCAAACGCTAAGAGCGGATATTGACTACGGTGTAGCGGAAGCGCTTACCACATTCGGTATCATTGGCGTCAAGGTTTGGATTTATAAAGGCGAAGTACTGCCTCAGTCGAAAAATGAAGCAGGAGGACAGCAATAACTATGTTAATGCCAAAAAGAGTCAAAAGACGTCGTGTCCACAGAGGCAGGATGAAGGGCTGCGCTAACAAGGGTAACACAATCGCTTACGGCGAGTTTGGTCTTGTGGCGACTAATCCGGGCTGGATTACCTCCAACCAGATTGAGGCTGCCCGTGTCGCGATGACGCGTTATATAAAGAGAGGCGGGCAGGTTTGGATAAACATATTCCCGCATAAACCGGTTTCACAAAAGCCTGCCGGCGTTCGTATGGGTTCCGGTAAAGGTGCGCCTGAATATTGGGTAGCGGTTATCAAACCGGGCAGAGTTATGTTCGAGATGGCGGGAGTGACCGAAGATATTGCAAGAGAAGCTTTACGTCTTGCCGCACACAAATTGCCTGTTAAGGCTAAATTTGCAAGAAAAGCTGAGCTTGTTAGTGCCGATGCCAAAGAGGAGGTTGTCGTACAATGAAATCATTAATCAACGAACTTAACGACAATGAACTTAATGTGAGACTCAACGAACTAAAGCAGGAATTATTTAATTTGCGCTTTAGCCACGCTTCGGGACAGCTCACCAACCCTATGCAGATAGCAAAGTGCAAAAAAGACATAGCGCGTGTTATGACAGTTATACGCGAGCGCGAACTAAAGCGCAATAAGGCTTAGAGGAGCGGACTATGGAAGATAAGATTATTCGTAATGACCGTAAGGTAAGAGAAGGTATTGTTACGTCCGACAAGATGGATAAGACTGTTGTCGTAGCCGTTTTGGACAAAGCAAAACACCCTTTGTATAAAAAGACAATCAAAAAGACAATGAAGCTTAAAGCGCATGATGAGAATAACGAGTGCGGAATCGGAGACCGTGTTGAAGTTACGGAAACCAGACCGCTATCCAAGGATAAGCATTGGAGAGTCGTTAGAATCATTGAAAAAGCTAAATAAGGAGAATCGGCCATGATACAACCACAATCATATTTGAAAGCTGCTGACAACAGCGGTGCCAAAGAGCTTATGTGCATAAGGATACTTGGCGGTTCTTTCAGACGCAGCGCAAACATTGGCGATGTTATCATAGCATCGGTTAAGAGTGCATCTCCGGGCGGCGCAGTCAAAAAAGGCGACGTTGTGAAAGCAGTTATAGTAAGAACGCATTTCGGTATCAACAGACCGGACGGTTCTCATATCAGATTCGACGACAATGCTGCCGTTATTATCGACAACCAGAAACAGCCGCGTGGAACACGTATTTTCGGGCCTATTGCGAGAGAGCTTAGGGAAAAAGATTATATGAAAATAATCTCCCTTGCTCCGGAAGTAATGTAGGAGGGAGCAGGAGATGAAAATGAATGTAAAGAAAGGCGATAACGTTATAGTTCTTACCGGAAAGGACAAGGGCGCAAAAGGCAGAATTATTGTTGCCGACCCTGATAATGGAAAGGTAAGAGTTGAAAACGTAAATATTGCATCCAAACATAAGAAGGCGCGTTCTGCTCAGGATACTGGCGGAATCGTAAAAGCTGAAGGTGTTATTGATGTAAGCAATGTACAGATACTTTGCCCGTCATGCGGAAAAAATACCAGGGTGGCTAACGCTATCGGAGGTAACGGCAAAAAATACAGGCAGTGTAAAAAATGCGGTGCATCACTTGATGTTAAGGCAGAAAAGGCTAAAAAATCCGCAAAGAAAGACAAATCAGACAAGAAAAAGACTGCCGACGTAAAAGAGGGTGCAGCTGAAAAGAGCGTACCTGGCAAAAAGACAGCGGCGAAAAAAACAACCGAAACTAAGACGGCGAAGAAAGATAAAGCCGCCGACAACAAATAGGAGGAAAAATAATGGCTGACAAGAATATAAAAACAGAACAAACTGCTGAAAACGCAGCGCCAAAAAAAGCCTCCGCGCCCAAAACTGCCAAAACCGAAAAGGGTGTAGAAAGCAAAAAAGGAACGTCAAATACGGCGATCAATAAGGAAAGAATCAGGCTTAGAAAAAAATATAAAGACGAAGTAATTCCTGCGCTTATGAAAGAGCAAGGCTACAAGAACATTATGGAAGTGCCTATGCTTAATAAGATTATCGTCAACATGAGAATTGGCGATATCAAGGACAATAGTAAGAGCATTACTTTGGCGGTTCAGGAACTTGAGTCCATTACGGGACAAAAGTGCGTTGTTACCAAGGCTAGAAAATCCATAGCGAACTTTAAGCTTCGTGAAGGACAGAGTGTAGGTATCAAATGTACGCTTCGCGGCGATAGAATGTATGAATTCCTCGATAAGCTTATATCGATTGCGCTTCCGAGAGTAAGAGACTTCCACGGAGTATCGACAAAGTCCTTTGATGGCAGAGGCAACTATTCTTTGGGTGTAAAAGAGCAGCTGATATTCCCTGAGATTTCCTACGAGAAGGTAGAGAAGATAAGAGGATTCGATATCAGTATCGTTACCACGGCAGGTTCGGACGACGAGGCAAGAATATTGCTTCAAAAGCTCGGCATGCCTTTTAGGAACTAAGCGGGGAGCAAGGAGATCAAAAAATGGCAAAAAAAGCGATGATAAATAAGCAGCAAAGGCCTCAGAAGTTTTCGACGCGTAATTACACCAGATGTAATATTTGCGGAAGACCTCACGCCGTACTTCGTAAGTACGGAGTTTGCAGGATTTGCTTCAGAGAACTTGCGTATAAGGGTGAAATACCCGGCGTAAAGAAGTCGAGTTGGTAAGGAGGATATAATGATAGTTACAGATCCTATAGCAGATTTGCTTACAAGAATAAGAAACGCACTTACCGCCAGACACGATACGGTACTTGTTCCGATGTCAAAAATGAAAAAAACAATAGTTGACATATTGCTTGCCGAGGGTTATATCCGGGCAGCCGAAGTTATTGAACAGGACGGCAAGAGCTTTATATTGATTACGTTGAAATACGCTGTTAGAGGTAAGAGCGTTATAACTAACCTAAAGAGGATTTCGAAACCTGGTCTTAGACGTTATTGCGGTTACGAGGATTTACCACAGGTTCTTAACGGACTTGGTATTGCGATTGTATCCACCTCTAAGGGTATTATGACCGATAAATTAGCAAGGCAGAACAAGATAGGCGGCGAAGTGCTTGCCTATGTATGGTAAGGAGGCGGATATGTCAAGAATTGGTAGATTGCCTATAACCGTCCCTGCGGGCGTAAAAGTCGAAGAAAAGGACAGAGTTATTACCGTTAGCGGGCCAAAGGGTACGCTTAGTCAAAAAATCGACGATAAAAACATTGTAGTTAAAATAGATGCGGGTGTAGTTACGGTTGACAGATTGACCGAAACAAAACTCTCAAAAAGTAAGCACGGTCTTTACAGAATGCTTATCTCCAACATGATTAAAGGCGTTACATCCGGTTTTACAAAAACCGTTATCGCCAACGGTGTTGGTTATAAGGTTCAAGCCAGTGCTAACAAGCTTATCATGAATATCGGTTACAGCCACCAGGTGGAAGTAAAGGCGCCGGAAGGCATTACCATTACCTGCCCGGATCAGACAACGATTGTGGTTTCAGGCATCTCTAAGGAGATTGTTGGTCAAACTGCGGCAATCATAAGGTCAAAGAGACCGGTTGAGCCGTACCACGCGTATGGGTTAAGGTATTCTGACGAAGTCGTGATCCGCAAGGAAGGAAAAACGGCGGGTAAATAGGGGGCTGAATTATGATAATTAAAGAAGATAAAAATCAGATCAGACAGAAAAGGCATTACAGAATGAGAGGCCGGGTTTTGGGAACCAATGAGCGTCCAAGGCTTAACGTTTTTCGTAGCACCACTCATATTTATGCCCAAATCATAGACGATGTGAAGGCAGTCACTCTTACCTCAAGTTCGACTATCGCCAAGGGTATTGACGTTACGGGCAAGAACAAGAGCGAAGCTGCAAAAGAAGTTGGCAGAGATGTTGCGAGAAAGGCAAAAGAGCTTGGAATAAGCAAGGTCGTTTTCGACAGAGGCGGATATGTTTATTCGGGGCGTATTAAAGCGCTCGCGGACGGCGCTAGAGAAGCCGGCCTTGAATTTTAGGAGGAAGCATGGCAAGAAGAGAACGTGAAGAAATCAATAAGCCGGACGATGGAATAAAAAGCAAGCTGGTTGCCGTAAACAGAGTAACCAAGGTTGTCAAAGGCGGACGCAATATGCGTTTTTCCGCGCTTGTTGTTGTCGGTGACGGTAACGGCATGGTTGGCATTGGTTCCGGAAAAGCTGCCGAGGTTCCTGAGGCAATTCGTAAAGCCGAGCAAACCGCCAGGCGCACTATGCAAAAAATTGCTCTTGTTAACGATACTGTGCCGCACGATATAATTGGTAAATTCGGAAAGAGTTCTGTAATTTTGATGCCTGCTCCCAAGGGGCGAGGTGTTATTGCAGGCGGTAGTGTAAGAGCGGTTGTTGAACTTGCGGGTATCAAGAATATTACCACGAAGAGCTACGGTTCCCGTAACCCTATCAATACCGTAAAAGCAACCTATGAGGGGCTCAAAGCTCTCCGTAGCGCGGAAGATATCGCTAAGCTCCGCGGTAAGACTGTAGAAGAAATCACAGGAGTATAAAGCTATGGCAAAGAAGAGCGAAAATAAGGAAAAGCAGCTAAAGATTACTCTTGTCAAGAGTACTATAGCTTGCTTGGATAAGCAACAAAAGACAGTTGAGGCGTTAGGGCTTAAAAAGCCGGGCTCCTCTGTTATAAAGAAAGACAATGACGCTATGAGAGGCATGATTTTCGTAGTCAAGCATCTTGTTTCGGTCGAGGAGGTATAAAGAATGGAACTCAACAGTCTTTCACCGGCACAAGGTGCGCGTAAAGCAAAAAAGAGAATAGGTCGCGGCATCGGCTCCGGTATGGGTAAAACCTCTACCAAAGGTCACAAAGGTCAATGGGCGAGAAGTGGCGGCGGAGTTAAAATCGGATTTGAGGGCGGTCAAATGCCATTGGCCAGAAGATTGCCTAAAAGAGGATTTGACAATGCTTGGAAAAAAGTGTATACTATTGTCAATATTGGCGATTTTGAGGTTTTGGAAAACGGAACCGAAGTTACGCCACAGCTTTTATTAGACGCCGGCATTATAAGAAAGCTTGAGCCGTTCGGCCTCAAAGTTTTGGCAGGCGGGGAATTGACAAAGAATCTCACTGTAAAAGCAAACAAATTCTCCAAATCCGCAATCGAGAAAATTGAAAAAACGGGCGGAAAAACAGAGGTGCTATAATGTTCCGTAACATCATCAACGCGTTCAAGAGCAAGGATTTACGAATTAAGTTGCTTATTACGTTCGGTATATTATTTATTTACCGTATCGGTTGCTACTTACCTATTCCGGGTCTTAATCCTACTCTTTTTTGGGAAGAAAATAGCGGTAACCAACTGCTTAATCTTATGTCGGCTATCACGGGTAGCGCACTTCAAAACGGCGCGATCTTGGCGATAGGTATTTCTCCGTACATCAATGCGTCCATTATTGTGCAGTTGCTTGCTGTTGCTATTCCTAAGTTTGAGAAATGGCAAAAGCAAGGTGAGGAAGGTCAAAAGAAATTAACTATGGTGACTAGAATCGCTACGGTACTTTTGGCTGCAATTCAAGCTGTGGGCGTAGCGATCAATATGCAAAGAAGCGACGCGGTTATGTCCAATATCTTCGGCGTTGATACTCCTTCATGGATAATTATCACCTTTATTGTATTTATCATGATAGCGGGTGCAATGCTTACTATGTGGCTTGGCGAAATGATCACCGAGGTTGGAGTATCTAACGGTATCAGTATGCTGATTTTCGTAGGTATAATTGCTACAACCGGTCAAAGTATTTATAGGCAAATTCTAAATATAGTCTATTCAAACGGCAACAATATCCCTGCTTGGGAGCTTGGTATGTTTCTTACGCTTGTTCTCTTTATATTCACGCTTATCGTTATTGTTGACCTTTCCGAAAGAAGGATACCGATACAGTATGCAAAACAGGTCAAGGGCCGCAAATTATACGGCGGACAATCATCGCATATTCCTATCAAACTTAATGCCAGTGGTGTAATGCCGATCATCTTTTCAACCGCGCTTATTACTTTCCCTCAATTACTTGCTCAGATATTTGCACCGGGTTCTGGCTTTGAGCTTTGGTGGACTAGTAATCTTGGCGCAGGAACATGGTTGTACAGCGTGCTGGTAGGTTTGCTGATTCTGTTCTTTAGTTACTTCTATTCTATGATTCAATTTAAGCCTGACGAGGTAGCAAGAAATATTCAGCAATACGGCGGATTTATTCCGGGTATCAGGGCAGGTAAGCCTACGGCTATGTACCTAGACAGAGTGTCAAAAAGACTTACGCTATTCGGTGCCATTTACCTTGCGCTGATTGCTACTGTGCCAAGCATCATATTTTCTCAGATTAATTTCGGCGGCTCAATGGTCAACGCCTTTACCGCAACGGGAATGATGATCGTAGTGTCGGTTGCAATAGAATTTGACCAACAGCTCGAAAGTCAGCTAATGATGAAGCACTATAAAGGATTCTTAAAATAATGAATATAATACTGCTTGGAGCCCCCGGTTGCGGAAAAGGGACTCAAGCCGTATTTTTGGCGAGAGAATTTGGTCTGCCTCACGTTTCAACCGGAGAGTACTTTCGTAGGATAATTTCCGAGAAGACCGAATTAGGAGTCATTGCGGATAGATATATCGCCAAAGGCTTTTTGGTTCCTGATGAAATTGTTGTAAAAATTGCAACAGACAGGCTTTCGATGCCCGATTGCCGAAACGGTTTTATTTTGGACGGATTTCCAAGGACATTGATGCAGGCGGAAGAGCTAAAAAAACTTTACAAAATCGACCACTGTATTTTTATTGATGTGCAAACAGATTTGTTGATAACGCGTATTATGGGACGACGGATTTGCTCTGTCTGCGGAAAAAACTTCCATGTTGAATTACACAACAATTCAAGCTGCGAAATCTGCGGCGGACAGCTAAAGCGACGTGACGATGATGTTGAGGAGACTGTGAGAGAACGACTTGAAGTGTTTGCAAGTTCAACAAAACAGCTTATTGATTTTTACCGAAGCGAAGGGAATCTAAGAACTGTGGACGGCGGCCAATCAATCGAAGATGTTTCCCGCGCTATTAAAGTTTCTATAATGGGCGGTCTCAATCTTTAGCGTTTTGGTTACTGACAAAAATATTGCAAAGCTAGTGGACGCGAAAGACGGGAAGAAAATATTAATATCGGTTAAGTGATTGAAATCGCTTGTGGTCTACGTCGATAGATTTTGATGAAAATACGCTTATTTTTAGCTAGATGTAAGTAACCTTTATTCAAGGAGCAAAAATGCTTGCTAGCAAGGGCATTTTTGCGATACCGACAAAGGTTTAATACCTCGCAGCTCTGCTGCGGAATCCACTTTTCAAAATATTCGATTTTGGAAAGTGGGTCCAGTGCTTGCCCTGGGGTTTAATCCCATTTATTAATTATCGGCGGGTAACTGCAATACAATTTATAGGATTGGCGGATGTACCCAAACTGCATGTAGCGGGGATCCGGTAATCAAACTTATCGGCTTGCAGTCGATATCGGGTTAGTTGGATTATAGATGATAACAATCAAAAAGCAAAATGAAATAGAAAAAATGAGAGCAGCGGGTCTTATAATAAAAGACGCGTTGTTTCTTGTCTGTGAACATATTCGTCCGGGTGTAACAACAGCCAGCATTGATGAGATTGTCGAGCAATTTATACTCAGCCGGGGCGCAACGCCTTCCTTCAAAAACTATAACGGTTACCCGAAATCCACATGCATATCAATCAACGATGTGGTTGTTCATGGCATACCGTCCGAAAGGCGGTTAGAAGAAGGGGATATTGTTAGTATCGATGTGGGAGCCTTTTTACAGGGTTATCATAGCGACGCGGCGCGCACCTTTGCAGTTGGTAAGATAAGTGAAGAACGCAAAAAGCTAATCGATGTTACAAATCAATGCTTTTTTGAAGGAATTAAACAGGCGCGCGAGGGTAGGACGATTGGAGACATTTCTCATGCAATTCAAAGTTATGCCGAGAGTTTTGGTTTCGGGGTGGTACGGAGCATGGTCGGACACGGCATAGGTAAACGGTTACACGAGGAGCCGATGGTGCCCAACTACGGCACAGCGGGAATGGGGCCAAAGTTAAAGGCAGGTTATACTCTTGCAATAGAGCCAATGATAACTTTAGGGCACTTTGCGGTAAAAATCGATGACGGCGACGGATGGACGTGTCGTACGATTGACGGCAAGGACTGTTCCCATTACGAAAACACTATCCTGATAACAAATGATGAACCTGAAATCTTAACGCTTTAGGATGCTAACATATTAGCAGTGTCTTATATGAACGGGCAAATCATTTTGGATTGAGGATTAATCTCCGTTCGTCAGTAATATACACTAGTATTGCGAATTGAAAATAGTTTTTTATTCCGGGAGCAAAAATGCTTGCCGACAAGGCAATTTTGCGGGCATAACAAAGATTTGAAACTCCGAAGCTTTGGAACAAATTTTTCAAAATTAAAGATTTTGAAAAGTGGATCCATGGCTTGCTCTGAGGTGTAATATCATTTATTTGCTAAAAATAGTGAAAAACCGTCAGGAAAAATTTATTCATTTTTGTTATAATAAAAAATACCCTTCGAAAATCATTTGACATCCGGCATTTTATTATGCTATTATGATATAATCTGGTATTTTGTAATTTCATGTGCTTTTTTGCACTTGACATATAAAAAATGTGGAGTATCGCAGCCTTACTAACCGAGAAATTTAAAGGATTAACTAATGGATTTTGTAGATTTCACCGATAGTATTAGTGACAGGTTTGCGATTGCCTCCTCAATAATACATATCAATGCGGAAATTGTGCCGCAAAGGAGATTTTATGGCCGAAAGAACCATAAAAAAAGTTAAGTACGGCAACACTGAGCGTCTGTCTTTTGCCCAAATTGAGGAAGTAATTGATATGCCAAACCTTATCGAAGTTCAAAAATCTTCGTATGAGGATTTTATCAATTTCGGCATATCCGAGGTTTTTAAGGATTTTTCGCCTATTGTTGACTTTTCGGGTAAAACGGAATTATATTTCCTTTCGAACCGTTTAGAAGGTAAGCCTAAATATACTGAGAAAGAGTGTAAGGACAGAGATACGACGTATTCTGTTCCGTTAAAAGTTAAGGCGCGCCTTCAAATTTTGGGTGAGGGCGGCGAGATAGCGCAGGCTATCGAGCAGGAAGTCTTTATGGGCGAGATGCCGCTTATGACGGAGAACGGTTCGTTTATTATCAATGGAGCGGAGCGCGTTGTAGTCAGCCAGCTTGTTCGTTCACCGGGCGTGTATTTTAATTGCAACAAGGATGTCAAAACAGGACAAGCGTATTATTCGGCGACCAATATTCCTTCACGCGGTGCATGGCTTGAATTCCAAGAGGAGGCGAACGGTTCGCTTTGGGTACACGTTGACAGAACCAGAAAGATTCCTGCGACAGTGCTTTTGCGTTCCCTTTCATCTATTCAAGACGGCGAAAAATTTGGCGGTGACGAGGAAATCATCAAAATGTTTCACGGCGCGCCTCTTATAGTTGCGACATGCGAAAAGGATACCACCAAGAACGAGGACGAGGGGCTTATTGAACTTAATAGAAAACTCAGGCCGGGTGAAATTCCCAATATAGATTCTATACGCGGCTATCTCAACGGGCTGTTATTTGACAGAAAAAAATGCGATCTCAGCAGAGTAGGCAGATATAAATTTAATAAAAAATTATCGATTGTTTCAAGAATCAAAAACAGAACAGCGTTTAAAGATATCATCGACGGCGACGGCGTTTTATACGTTAAGGCGGGCGACGTTATTAGCGAAGAGATTGCTAAACAGATTGAGAATGCGGGCATAAATCAAGTTGCGGTTACTGTCACATCGGAAGCTAAGTTCCATGTGGTTATGGGCAACAATCATGTTGACCTCGCTAACTACATCGATGTTCATCCAAAGACTTTGGGCATAAATGAGAAGGTTTATTACCCTACGCTAAAATCATTTATCGAAAAGGCGAACGGCGACAAGGAGGCTTTACACGAACTAATTAGGTTAAATGTAGATGAACTCATTATTAAGCATATTGTTCTTGATGACATTATCAGCACCATCAACTATATAGTAGGACTAAGATACGGCATCGGAAATATCGACAACATCGACCACTTAGGGAACAGACGCGTCCGTTCGGTGGGCGAGTTATTACAAAACCAGTTCAGAATAGGTATCGCAAGGCTAGAGCGTGTTATCAGAGAAAGAATGCAGATTCAGTCCGATGCGGAACTAACTCCTCAAACCCTTATCAACATAAGGCCTGTATCAAGCGCAATCAAGGAATTTTTCGGTTCGTCACAGCTAAGCCAATTCATGGATGAATCCAATCCTATTGCGGAATTGACCCACAAGAGAAAGCTGTCGGCGTTAGGGCCGGGCGGTCTTAACAGAGAGAGAGCGTCCTTTGAGGTGCGTGACGTTCACTATACACACTATTCAAGAATGTGTCCTATTGAAACGCCGGAAGGTCAAAATATTGGTCTTATCAGTTCGCTTACAAGTTATGCGAGAATCAATGAGTACGGTTTTATCGAGGCTCCTTACAGAATTATCGATAAGGAGAAAAGGTGTGTAGTATCCGGTGCAGACGGTGTTAAGTATCTGTCGGCAGACGAGGAGGATCGCTATGTTATAGCGCAGGCAAATGAGCCGCTTGACGAAAACGGTTGGTTCATCAACCAGCGTGTAATGGCAAGACACCGAGAGGATATCGGCGAGAGATACCGCGAGGAAATCGACTTCTTGGACGTATCTCCGCGTCAAATGGTTTCGGTTGCGACCGCGCTGATTCCGTTCTTAGAAAATGACGATACGAACCGTGCGCTGATGGGCTCTAACATGCAACGTCAGGCAGTTCCGCTTCTTAGACCGCAAGCGCCGATAGTCGGTACGGGTATCGAGATGAAGATAGCTTACGACTCTGGTGTTATGCTGATAGCAAGAAACGACGGGGTGGTTAGGTTTGTGGATGCAGACAGAATAATCATCGCAGAGAACGACGGCAAGGATTGTATTTATACATTGAAAAAATTCCAAGGTTCAAACCAAGGTACTTGTATCAATCAAAAACCGATAGTTAATAAAAACGACAAAATCAAGAAAGGGCAGGTTATCGCAGACGGACATTCTACAGAAAACGCGGAGCTTGCGCTTGGACGTAATATTCTTATAGGATTTATGGCTTGGGAAGGCTATAACTATGAGGACGCTATTCTAATCAGCGAAAAAATAGTAAAAGACGACGTATTCACGTCTATCCACATAGAAGAGCATGAAATTGAGGCGCGTGAAACAAAACTCGGTGAGGAAGAAATCACCAGAGATATTCCTAATGTGGGTGACGACGCGCTCAAAAACCTTGATGAAAACGGCATTATCAGAGTGGGTGCGGAGGTTGACTCAGGCGACATTCTTGTCGGTAAGGTTACACCTAAGGGTGAAACTGAGCTTACGCCGGAGGAGAGGCTGCTTAGAGCTATTTTTGGTGAAAAGGCGAGAGAGGTTAGAGACACATCACTAAGAGTACCTCACGGTGAGGGCGGTACTGTTGTGGATGTTAAAATGTTCACAAGAGCCAACAAAGACGAAATGAGCCCAGGCGTTAATAAGCTTGTCAGAGTATACATCGCGCAGAAGAGAAAGATTTCTGTCGGTGACAAGATGGCGGGACGGCACGGAAACAAGGGTGTTATCAGCAGGGTACTGCCGGAAGAAGATATGCCGTTTATGGCAGACGGTACGCCGCTGCAAATCGTGCTTAACCCTCTAGGCGTTCCTTCGCGTATGAATATCGGACAGGTACTTGAGGTGCATCTGGGACTTGTCGCTAAGGCTCTTGGATGGAAAATTGTTTCACCTGTTTTTGACGGCGCGAGCGAGATGGATATTATGAAGCTGCTTTCGGACAACGGCTTTGAAAATGACGGACATGTGGACGGTAAGATACAGTTGTTCGACGGAAGAACGGGCGAACCGTTTGAAAACCGCGTAACCGTCGGCTATATGTATATGATAAAGCTTATCCACCTTGTCGACGACAAAATTCACGCCAGAAGTACGGGACCATACTCACTTGTTACCCAGCAGCCACTTGGCGGAAAGGCGCAATTCGGCGGACAGAGATTTGGTGAGATGGAGGTTTGGGCGCTTTACGCTTACGGCGCGGCAAACATTCTCCAAGAAATAATGACTGTAAAATCGGACGATATCGTGGGCAGAGTAAAGACTTACGAATCAATAGTAAAGGGACTCAACATCAATGAGCCGGGTGTACCGGAATCCTTCAAGGTTCTTATCAAGGAACTGCAAGCGCTTTGTCTTGACGTCAAGGTGTTTACCGAGGACAAAGAGGAAATCGGTATGAAGGAGCTTATTGAGGGCAGTGAGGATTCAAGAAACGAAATTAATGCAAGAAAGAAACATTACGACAGCGGAATGCTCAACTTTGAGGAAGAAATTGATTTGACCGAAGGCATCGAAGAAATTGAGGGAGAGGCCGATGCTAAAGAAAAAACCTTTGACGAGTCCGACCTTTTTGAGGAAGATTTGCCGTTTGGCGAGGATCCGTTCGAAGGCGGAATAGATGACGAATTTGATGGCGACAAGGATTTAGAGGGTGACCTTTTCGGCGGCGACGACGATTTGTAAGATTTAATTCCGGGCGCAAGAGCATTTTTGCGGCATGACAAATGGCCCAGCAACTCTGCTGTGGAAAGTCGCGCGTAGCTTGTGTGCCGGAGTTTGTTAGGGTATAATGCCCTTGTTAGCGTAAACCGTTGGCTTTTAGACATTTTTTGCTTTCTATCGATTCTTGTGTCTAGTGTGCATTTTTAAAAAAGAGGAAATTATGTTCGAGTTAAATAATTTTGATTCCATACAAATTGCCCTTGCGGGGCCCGAGAAAATTCGCGAGTGGTCGCACGGAGAGGTTACGAAGCCGGAGACCATTAATTACCGTACCCAAAAACCTGAAAAAGACGGCTTGTTTTGCGAGAGAATATTCGGGCCTACCAAGGATTGGGAATGTTATTGCGGAAAATACAAAAGGGTAAGATATAAAGGTGTTGTTTGTGACAAGTGCGGCGTAGAGGTTACCCGTGCTAAAGTCAGACGCGAGCGCATGGGACATATTGAACTTGCTGCGCCCGTTACACATATTTGGTATTTCAGAGGCGTCCCTAGCAGAATAGGGTTACTTTTGGACATTACGCCTAAGGTACTGGAGCAGGTAGTTTATTTTGTAAATTTCATGGTTCTTGATCCCGGCGAAACCGATCTTGAGTACAAAAGAGTGCTTACAGATTCACAATTGCGCGAATATCAAGACCTATACGGAGCCAAGGCATTCCGTGTGGGTATGGGTGCAGAAGCTATCAAGGAACTATTATCCCGCGTAGATATTAAGGAAGAGTTTGAAAGAACCAAGGAGATTGTAAACACCTCCACCGGTCAAAAGAAAATAAAGGCAATCAAGAGATTGGACATCCTTAACGCCTTTAAGACCAACGGCAACGATCCGTCATGGATGGTGCTGGACGTATTGCCTGTACTTCCGCCTGAGCTTAGGCCGATGGTACAATTAGATGGCGGCAGATTTGCGACAAGTGACCTTAACGATCTGTATAGACGTGTTATCAATCGTAATAACAGACTAAAGAGACTTATTGAATTAGGCGCGCCTGATATTATTATCCGCAACGAGAAGCGTATGCTTCAAGAGGCAGTGGATGCTCTTATCGATAATGGCCGCAGAGGCAAAGCGGTATCGGGAGCCGGCAATAGAGAGCTTAAATCCCTTTCAGGACTATTACGCGGTAAACAAGGACGCTTTAGACAGAACCTTCTTGGTAAGCGTGTCGACTATTCGGGGCGTAGCGTTATCGTAGTCGGGCCGGAGCTAAAGATGTATCAGTGCGGACTTCCTAAGGAAATGGCGCTTGAATTATTTAAGCCATTTGTAATGCGCGAGCTTGTCCGTCAAGGTAAAACTCATAATATCAAAAGCGCAAAGAGGATTGTAGAGCGGGCCGGACGTGATATTTGGGGCGTATTGGAAGAGGTAATTAAGGAGCATCCGGTATTACTAAACCGTGCGCCGACACTGCATAGATTGGGGATCCAAGCCTTCGAGCCGATACTTGTCGAGGGTAGAGCCATCAAACTGCACCCTCTTGTTTGCGGTGCGTTCAACGCCGACTTTGACGGCGACCAAATGGCAGTGCATGTGCCGCTTTCTATTGAGGCGCAGGTTGAGGCAAGATTCTTGATGCTTGCTACCAACAATATTTTAAAGCTTTCGGACGGCAGACCGGTATGTTCACCAACACAGGACATGGTCATAGGCTGTTATTACCTTACAATAATGAAGAACGGAGCAAAGGGTGAGGGCAGATATTTTGCCGATGAGGATGAGGCAAAGATGGCTTATTACACCGGTCAAATTGCCTTACAAGCGCTTATTAACGTTCGTATATTTAGAGTTATCGACGGAGAAACTGTTAAAAAACGTATCCAAACTACCGTCGGCAGACTTATTTTTAATGAGATTATTCCGCAGGATCTGGGTCTCAAAATGAAAGAGGACGAGAAGGGCGCGCTTATCAACGATAAAAGTAATGATCCGTTCAGATTGGAAGTGGATGCTTGCGTAGACAAGGCTAGATTGCAAATGATAGTTGATGTTACCTTCAAGAACAGGGGTGCAACCGAAACGTGCAAGGTACTTGACAAAATCAAGTCATTAGGATACAAGTACTCTACTATCGGCGCTATCACTACTAGCGTATTCGATATGCATGTTCCGGAGGAAAAACCTGCATTGCTAAAGGGTGCCGAGGAGCGCATTATCGAGATAGAAAAGCTTTACGACAAGGGCTTTATGACCGAGGATGAGAAATATAAGCTGGTAGTTACCGAGTGGTCCAGGGTTAACGATGAGGTTACCTCTGCACTTAAAAAGACGCTTGATAAGTTCAATCCTATCAACATGATGGCTGTTTCCGGCGCGAGAGGTAGCATGAAGCAGATTGCACAGCTTTCAGGTATGAGAGGACTTATGACTAATCCGCAAGGTAAAGTACTTGAAACTCCGGTTCGTTCCTCCTTCCGTGAAGGACTTACAGTTCTGGAATACTTCATTTCTTCTCATGGTGGCAGAAAAGGGCTAGCCGATACGGCGATCAAGACAGCCGACTCAGGATATTTGACACGCAGGCTTGTTGATGTTTCTCAGGACGTTATCGTTAGGGAAGAAGATTGCTTCGATGGCACCGATCCTAAGGGTGTTATGATTTCGGCAGTTCGTGAGGGCAACCAAATAATCGAGAGCCTTGAGGATCGTCTAATCGGCAGATATTCAGCCGAAAAAATTGTAGACCCAAAGACAGGGAAAGATATTGTAGATATAAATACTATGATAGACGAATCAACTGCGGCAAAAATTAAGGCTACGGGCGTAGAGTCTGTTAAGATAAGAACAGTTCTTTCCTGTCGTGCAAGGTACGGCGTTTGTACAAAGTGCTATGGACGCGACATGGCTGGACTAAGAGAGGTCAAGATTGGTGAATCGGTCGGCATTATAGCCGCACAGTCCATCGGTGAGCCCGGCACACAGCTTACGATGAGAACCTTTCATACGGGTGGTGTCGCGGCAGCAGATGATATTACAAGAGGTTTGCCGAGAGTAGAGGAATTGTTTGAGGCAAGAAAGCCAAAGGGTGTTGCGATAGTTGCAGAACATGGCGGCAGAATTACTATTGTTGAAAAAGACGGACGCCGCGATGTTATCGTCAAAAAAGACGACGGCAAGGAAGAATCCTACTCCATTCCGTTCAGCGCAAAGCTAAAGCCGGATATCAAAAACGGAGCGGTGGTTTCGAGCGGCGACCCTATCACAGAAGGCCCTATCAATCCTCATGACATCCTCCGTACCAAGGGACGCAAAGAGGTGCAGGAATATATACTCAAAGAAGTCCAAGCCGTTTACCGTAGCCAAGGCGTTCAAATTAACGACAAGCACATCGAGGTTATCATCAGACAAATGCTTCGAAAGGTCAGGATTGAGGACAGTGGTGATACTCAGTTATTACCGGGCGATCTATTAGAGCTTGCGACATTTGATGAGTCCAACGCAAAAGCTATGGAGAACTATGGCAGGCCTGCAGTTGCAAAGCACACCTTATTAGGAATCACAAAGGCCGCGCTTGCAACCGACAGCTTTCTATCGGCAGCCTCTTTCCAAGAAACGGCAAGAGTTCTTACCGAAGCTGCTATTGAAAACAAAATTGATCCGCTAATCGGACTAAAGGAAAACGTTATTATAGGAAAGCTTATTCCTGCAGGAACAGGTATGAAGAAATACAAGAGTATTTACCCTGTAGAAAAATCCGACAAAAAGAATGAGCTTCACTATTTCCACAAGGCAGAAAAGGAAGAGAAGGAAGATATCATCGAGAACTCGTAACAAACAAAAAAGGTTGTCTTTTTCAAAAAGAATAGGCAGCCTTTTCTTACATATTTGATTGCGGAAAACACTTCGCGCTTTACGACAGAAAGTTTTGTAGGCGCGAGGGAGATTTCCTGCCAAGTGTTGCTTATTAGAGACAAGTTATTTACATAAAAAGGGCGAAAAAAACCGCACAAAATTTAATATTAAATCATAAGAAGGAACGGGAAGCCGTTCTTTTTTGCAATTAAAATAATATTATAAATTTAACAAGTAATTTTTGAGAATCAAAAGAAGATTTTTTGACCCGAAAGATATTATAAAAGTCGATAAGATTTATTTGATATCTTATCAAATAAAAGGAGAAAATATGGAAAATACAATGGAAATAAGCTGTAAGTCGGCAAAACTACAGCTTGCATTTTTGGGATGTATATCATTATCGATCGGAATTATCTGCATGATATGTACGGTCTTTGTTTACGGATACGACCCTCTTACAAGCATAAGCGAAAGTGCAACAACAGGCAATACAGCGGGCATGATATTGCCGTTCGCACTCGGCTGTATGTTCACCTACACGATAGCCTACACGGGTTATTGCCGCTCGGAATTGATAATAACCCGTATTATGGGAATCAGTTTTTTGGTGGTGGCAATGCAAATTTGTAATAGCGGACATGTCACGGAGGCTAGAGTCGGACTACTGGGATTATCAATCGAGGCAAGCAACATTGTTCATTTATGTGCGGCAGCGACTGGATTTGGGCTTATGTTTGTATGGATTGCATTCTATTTTACCCGTTCGGACAAAGATAAGCAAGAAAGAACCAAACAAAAAATTATTCGCAACTATATTTATATTGCCTCATCCAGCGCAATGCTTTGCGGAATAATAATGCTACTCATCGGCAACTTTGTTCCGATGGGAAGGTATATAGTTTTTATCGGCGAAGAGTTTATTCTAATCCCCGCAAGCTTAGCGATAATTGTAAAAAGTGGACTAATTCTAAAAGACAAATAGCTTTAAAATGATATCTTTCACAGATTTTAGAAAAAAATTGATAATTTATTCCATGAGCAAAAAGCCCGGCTGGCAAGGGCATTTTAGTGCGTTTTAGACCAAAAAGATTTCGCCGACTATATGCAATTTATTGCGAATTAGTATAATGCCCTGCAGCAAAGCTTTGGAACAAACTTTTCAAAATCGAAGATTTTGAAAAGTGGGTACATGACTTGCCATAAGATTTGATAATCCTTTACTAAATATACCTTGTAAGCGAGTCAATCAAAAAAAGCAGTTTTAAATCAACTGCTTTTTTTGCTATGTAAATTAAACTTTTCCTATTTTGCCGCTTGCCTATAATCCCTATCCACGAGTTCATCGAGAGTAATGCCATAGAAGTCTGCAAGTTGCACGCAAAAATCAATACTCGGTAAACCTTTGCCTGCTTCCCACCAACTTATCATTTGCTGTTTTAACCCTGTTGCTTTTGCAAGTGAGCTTTGCGTATAACCATTTAGTTCGCGTTGATATTTTAAAGCTTCTCCATAATTTTTCATATCAATCTTCCATCCCTAAAAGATAACCGGCTGATACTTCGAAAAAATTACATAACTTTTCAATAGTTTCAAGATTTGGTTCTAATCTTCCATTCTCATAGTGGCTTATCGTTCTGTGATTAAGATCGATTGCTTCTGCAAGTTGTTTTTGAGACAAACCTTTTTCTTCTCTTAATTCTCTAAGTCTCAATTGTGCCATAAAAACATTACACTCCGAAATAAAGTAAAACGATTGAAGCGTATCATGAATTATAGTAATAATGCCTCAATCTTCCATCCCTAAAAGATAACCGGCCGATACTTCGAAATAATTACATAACTTTTCTATAATTTCTATACCAGGCTCTCTCACCCCACATTCCCAGCTACTAATTGTTCGTCGATTAACACCTATCTTATGTCCGAGTTCCTCTTGAGATAAGCCTTTTTCTTCTCTTAATTCTCTTATTCTTAATTGTGCCATAACAATATTATGCCACAAAATGAGGCGAAATGCTTGACGCGCCACGTATAGTGGCGTATAATAAAATTATAGAGATTAAGTTTTTAAGGAGAAAAATAATGGAAGAATCAAAAATATATGATTTCCTCGATAGTGGACTTTTACAAAAATGGAAAGACAAGATAAAAGAAACGGAAAAAGAAACTTGGTTTTTTACAAAAGCGCAAGAAACGTTTATTGAATTAGATAAAGAGTTAAACGAGCAAGAAAAGGAATTATTAAAATCATACTCTTTGGCGATTGAGAATAAATTTGACTATATCTATTACAATATTAATATCAAAATACTTAATTCCGGCATTAAAATCGGGATGGATTTACAAAAATCATTTAAAGAATTTGAATAATTATTGCTAAAAGCTATTCTAAAAAAATACACCTTAAAAGGTGTATTCCATAGGGATTTTAGAAAAAGTAAAAATTTATTTAGAAAACACCCTTTAAGCAGGTCAAACAAAAAGCAGTTTCGAAATGAAACTGCTTTTTGTTTGCAAATAATTTATGTAAAAACAATTAGTTTTGTTAGAGCCGCACTGAAAGTTGCGTCTTTGTTTATGTATTAGCCAGCGTTTACGATAATAATTGTTCTATCGAACAATCTAATGACTTGGATAGTGCTAGCAATATTTCCCCTTTGCTTTCTTTAAATCATTTTCCGTTAGCTCATATTTTTTAATAATTTGTATGCTTAAGCCTGAACGCTTTGACAATTCAGATTGGCTAAGATTGAGGCTTGTGCGCAGCTCATGTAGTTTTGATTTTTTAATCAAAATTGGTTTTTCAATAGCTTGATTGCTTTGGTCTCGACGAATTCTTTCTAATATTATTGGAGCTATTGCGGCTGCAAAATCTTCAATCATTCGGTTTTGGCTTGCTAATACTTCAGGAGTTGGGTCAGGATAAATGGCAATCGGTTCCTCATCACTATTTAGGCTACAAATTAACATTGCGGGAAACATTACGCCACCTTTGGCTTCGTTTGGTTTTGGGTATACTTCTTTGCCGTCATTAATAATTTTACTTAACAATTGCGCCTTTGTGAAATCTTCAATTAATTGAATTTTCGCAGAGCGAGGTTCTTTTTTGCGACCCAAAGTCCACTCCATGATTGTTTCAACCGACACTTTATTTCCTAAATCGTTTATTAGCGACAAATGATTTGCAAACACGCCACAGCAACGATAAACATTTCCATCTGTAAGATTCAGTGTACTGTGCCCTGAATACTTTACTGTTCCCAAATTCTCACGCGTTCCACCGAACATACTTTCTTCAAAATTAAAAAAGTGACTGTCGATATAAATACGATTTTCCATTTTATTTACCTCCATGTGCTTATTATAACACTATTTTTATGGGTGTTTCTTGCAAATCATATGCTTAAAACTAATAAAAGCAGGCAAGCTAAAATGATTATGCAGTTTCGCAAAATCTTGCTTTTATATTGGACAATTTACAAGTGAACCTGTTCATTTTATAAATTGCGGATATCAAAAATAACGCAAAATATATGAAAAAACGATATAAGCGATATAAAATGATGATTATAGCGGCAGTTTAAAATGAAACTGTCGCTAATTTTTGTAGCAAGTTTTTATTTATCTTGCATGTAAAAGCGGTTAGATGATATATTTATTATTTTTTGGATGTGCATTAATGCCTTGTATTTTTGCTAAAAATATGCTAAAATATTGTCATTAATTCAAAGGGGTTATAAATATGACATTCGGCGAGAAGGTAAAAGCGGTAAGATATAAACTTTATATGACCCAAATGGCATTCGCAGAAAAATTAAATGTAAGTTACACGACAGTATGTCGTTGGGAGTGTGGACACAATAGACCGACTTTCAAAGCGCAAGAAATGATAGATAATCTATGTAAAGAATTGGGAATAGTCATTGACGATAAAGACATTAAGGAGTAATTATGTCTACACCACGAAAGAATCCTCCATCTGCAAATGTTTTAATGAATTCTATTAGATCTATAGGATATACTTTTGAGTCAGCTATTGCTGATATTATTGACAATAGTATTAGTGCCGAGGCGAAAAACATTCAAATCATTTTCCCATCCGATCCGAGAAAATGTTTTGTAGAGATTTTTGATGACGGGAAGGGCATGACTTTAGATGAATTGTATGAAGCTATGAAGTACGGTAGTTCGGTTGAAGGTGGGAAAAGAAGCGAGTACGACTTGGGAAGATTTGGCTTAGGGTTGAAATCCGCATCTCTTTCTCAATGCAAAAAACTAACGGTTATCAGTAAAAAACAAGGCAAATTATCAGGCTATATTTGGGATTTAGATTATATTAGCCCCAGCAAAGATGATTGGTGGATACAAGAATTGTCTCAAGAAGAAATAGGTTCACACTATGAGTTGGGGTGGCTCGAAGGCAGAAATCAAGGTACAATGGTTGTTTGGGAAAACTTCGACACAATTGAGAAAACATCGGGAAATGTTTTCTATAGCCTAAACGATTATAAGAGCGCATTGAGCGACCATTTGCAACTTATTTTTCACAGATATTTAAACGAAGAAAAAGACAAGAAAGTTATTATAAAAATTGATGAATATGAGTTGGTAGGATTCGATCCATTTCTTGAGAAATATAGTCACAAGAAAGCAACTAACGAACGAGAAATTTCTATCCCTGTAATAGACTCAGAAGGCACAGAAAGATTTATTGCGGTTAAGCCCTTTGTTCTTCCTTTTCAAAAGGACTTAACAGAAGCCGACATAAAAAAGATTGGCGGAATGGAAAATTATCAAACAGGACAAGGCTTTTATATCTACCGAAATAAACGACTAATAATTTGGGGTACATGGTTTCGTATGCGACGGCGTTATATAGAATAAGGAGCGTGAAATGGACGACATTACGAAAATTTCAATTTGTGCATATTTTATATCGAAGTTTGATATGGAAGCCGTCAATTATTTAGGCTATAAAACACGGCAAAAAGCGATGGATGATATATCGCGAGATTTAGGTAAAAATAATAATTATCTCAAGCGCCGCAGAGATGAGTTTGACGTTCTAACCGGTAGCCATAGGCGCGGACAGGTGAATCGTCCGGCAACACCTTTTGTGGAAAAGATGCACGAGGATTTAAATACGCTCTCGTTTGAACAGTTGGCAGTGCTTGTCAAAGATATTTTAGTTGGCAAGGCAATATCTCATAGAAGTGATGAATTTTCAGTTGATGTCTATAATGAACTCGACGATGACAACTATGAGGTATATAACCATTCAGCTCCAGAGGGGAAAAAGAAGGAGATATACACAACAAAATATGAGAGAAATAATACGAATAGGCGCGAATGCGTAAGAATCCATGGCTCCAAATGTAAGGCTTGTGGATTTGATTTTTTAAAGATTTATGGGCAGTGGGGCGAGGGTTTTATTGAAGTGCACCATAAAAAGCCACTATACAGTTTAAATGAAGAAGTCATCGTTAATCCCGAAACTGATTTGGTGCCGGTTTGCTCTAATTGCCACAGAATGATACATAGAAAGAAAAATCAAATACTGACGGTTGAAGAAATAAAGGTAAAGATTGAGAGCGACAAGTGAGAAACGAATGTCGGATATAAAATATTTAGAATAGATACGTTCAACAATAAGTAAAAAAATAAGCAGGAATATGTAATATGACAAAGAAAAAAGCAATTAAAGAAGTAACCATTCGCAGTTCGGCGGCGGAATATTTGACCTATATTGCAAGTGTGGGAGATAATCCGCAAAGCGTGGAAATGCGCTATGCGGACGAGAATATTTGGCTCACTCAAAAAATGATAGCCACGCTTTATGGTGTAGAAGTTAACACTATAAATTACCATATAAAAAAGATTTTTTCGGACAACGAGCTTGAACGGGAGGCAACTATTCGAAAATTTCGAATAGTTCAAACCGAAGGTGAAAGAACTGTAGAAAGAGAACAAGACCATTACAATTTACAAATGATTATTGCCGTAGGTTTTAAGGTCAATAATGAGCGTGCAGTTCAATTCCGTAAATGGGCGAATCAAATCGTTAAAGAATATACCATCAAGGGATGGGTCATGGACGACGAAAGGCTTAAAAGCGGCGGCTCGGTTTTGACGGAAAAATATTTTGAGCAATTATTGGAACGCATTCGTGAAATACGCCTATCGGAGCGTAAGTTTTATCAAAAAATAACAGATATTTATGCAACCGCGCTTGATTATGATAAGGATGCAAAAAACACGAGGACATTTTTCCAAAAGGTGCAGAACAAAATGCACTATGCCGTTCACGGAAATACGGCTGCAGAGGTAATATATAACCGTGCGAACGCGGAAAAACAGCACATGGGGCTCACAACGTGGGAAGCCGCGCCTAACGGCAAAATTATCAAAAGCGATGTAAGCATAGCCAAAAACTATTTAACCGAGAGCGAGGTTGCAAGCCTTAACAGAATTGTATCGGCATATCTTGATATCGCAGAAGATATGGCAATACGGCGAATACCTATGACCATGAACGACTGGTCAAACAGATTGGATATTTTCATCAAAGCGACGGACAGAGAGGTTTTGTCGGATTCGGGACGAATCACGGCAGAAATTGCAAAGGAACACGCCGAGGCGGAATTTGAAAAATACCGTATCGTGCAAGACAGGCTTTTTATGAGCGATTATGATAGGTTTATAGAGCAGCTATTTAAAACGAGAAAGAAAGATAGTGACTGACAACGAGGAATAAATTCAAAATCAACATTTCTTACAAAGAACGACAAGGAAAATATCTGCATTTATTAAAACACAAAATTTATATATTACCTCTTAATCCCAAGTTTTTCGCAAAGCTTTTGCCAATTTCGTTCCATAGATTCCTTTTCAGCCTTGACAATGTCCTGTAAAAGAATAAATTTAATCGGCTTTCCGACCTTGCGGGCGTACTGAATGGTATTGTAAGTGCCTCCGTTTTCTTCACCATTCCAAACAGCTAAGACAATATCTGAATTATCCACCATATACTCATTCCGTTTCTGCATAGAATAGCTTGTATAAGTTTCGCTGATAAGGTTTACCTTGTCGGCTTTTTTAATTATGCCGGCATATAATTTTTTGTCTTTATCGCCCCATTTCAAATCTTGCTGTGGACAAGGAACAGCTATTTCAAGAGTAATTGGCAAATCTTTTCGGATATCCAAAACTATTTTGGCAAAGTCCAAGTCTGCGCCTATTGCGCCGCCACTGATGAAATGCGAACAACCGCTTAAAGCATAAATCGCAATTACTTCCCTTAATTTTTGAAGATAAACTATATGCTCTAATACATACCTGCCGTTATACTTCCAAGGAAAACCTTTCGGGCGGTGCCCTGTTATACAAACTGTTTTCATTTTCCACCTCATTTGAATTAGTTTATTGCAGTAAACTAATTTTATCAAATTGGAAAGAAAACTCAAAGCGTTTATCGTGATAAACTAAATATTTTCATCGCACTAGTATAATTTATTGCAATAAACGGATACTGCAATAAACGGAGGTGCTTATGACGCTCGCAGAGGCAATAGGAAAACGGGTTGCAAATTTACTTGAAGAAAGAGATATGACACAATATCAGCTATATAAATTGGGCGGGATTCCGAGACCGACAATATCAACTGTAATTGCCGTAAAAAATAAAACTATCAAAATAGACACAATCTACCAAATAGCGTCTGCATTGGGATTGAGTTTAAAAGAGTTCTTTAATGACGCTATTTTTGATAAGGTTTCAGACTAATTTTATTCGTTATTTCCTGTAAGTTTCAATCCAAAGAAAAGCGGGTTTCCCGCCTTGTTCGCGCCCGTTTTGCGGGCGGTCAAAATTGCCTAAAACGAGAGTTGTGGCAATTTCCTTATCCTGCTTAGGCATTGATTAAAGCAAAATAATTGCAACACCTTATGCCGCAATATTTCGCATATAATTATCGCTAAAATTCCGTAAGAATTCAAATTTTCAGTCGTTCGCGGTGGATTTTTCTCGCGCGCGTATGATATAATTTCTCCGTAGGAGAAATAGGAATCGTGGCATACTACTTCGGAAATTTACCGCCGTATGTCCTTAATCGCAAAGGCGCAAAAAGGACTGCGGACGGAAAATACAAATACAGATACCCGCTGAACGATGGCACGGTAACTGTTAACGTGTCCGAAGATGTCTATCATATTATTGAGGAATTTGACAGAGCCGAGTATAACAATGACCGCAAAGAATACCGTCATCGCGGCGAAGCTCCCGTTTATCAAGACGAGTGCGAATATGAGGAAACTAATGCTATAGAAAACTTAGGTGACGAGCGTGCATATCGGAATCAAGATGAAATTTGTGAACGAATTGACCGTGACGCCGTGCTTGCTAAGCTGTCTGAATTGGACAGGAATATTTATCGGCTCTGCATTGAGAAGGATTACATACAAGAAAAAGCTGCTCAGATTTTGGGAATAAATCAGTCCACCGTTGCCCGAAGATTAGCGGTTGTATACGATTTGGTTGAAGCAGAACGACTAAACGACGGCACAAGAACGAAAGAGGAAATACGGTTCGAGTTGTTATGGTCAGAGCTTTTACGGATGGGTAAAACCCAAAACGACCACGACATATTTCTTGAACATATCCTTTTCTCTTTTCATCCCGACGATTTATGGCTGTTTCTGAATTGGTTTTATAGCTTTAAGGAAATGTGCCGTTACATACTAAAATATTTTGTTTTACGGGAAAACTACGTCCAAAAGGATATTGACAATTTTCTAAATATTGCATCCGAAAAAGGTAAAAATCATTTTAACGAATATTATAAAAATCAGCCTTCGCTTGTGCAATGTGTTTATGTCAATATGCTTAACGAAGCGTGGCGGCGGATGAAAAGTAGTCACGATGCGCCGTACTGCACCTCTTACGACGACATTGAAGCATTAAAAGACAAAACAGTGAAAAAATTAAAACTCACAGAAGATGAATTTCTTCAGACAAGGTTTTACCCCAAAATATTTGCTCAGCGGCGGGCGCGGCATAAAGAAATAATAAAAAAGTACAAAAAATGACGCTATTATAAGCCTAATTTCGCCTGTGAAAAAATATTTTAAGAATTTTCGATTTTTCTGCATAAAAAGGGTGTTCTGCAGGCTTATATAGTGAAGGGGTAAAATATCGCCTTGACTCGGACAGAGTTTTGGCGGTACACAATCAAAAAAACAAATATTATGCAGACAGCATAGTTTTGGACGGTTCTTGGACAAAGAGCCGTTTTTTTGTACCCTTTTCCGGTAATCTGCGCCGTAATCAGAAATAAATAACAAGGAGGTGAAACACTAGGTACAATTATAAAACAGAAAGATATGATTTTTTAGATGAATATGAATTTTATCCGCGCCAAAAACACGCAACTATTTCCGTGCTTACTTTCAAAAAGGATAAGCTGTCCGAACAGGACGATTATTTAAACCATGTCAAGGAAGAACATTCAATCTTGTGGTTAAAAGAAAAACAGGGAGATTTTGAAACCGAATGGACAAGCATTATCGAATTATTGAACGCACAGTTTAATAATCGTGGCAAGAACATTGCTATGGAGTGCTTGCAATTTGGCGGCAATGCAGAGTTTTGGGACGGGTTTACAAATGAAGATAAAATTTTTACTTACTTTAAACGCTGTTTTGCGTACGCCGTTTATAACATCGGTTATTTGTCCACGGATAAGAACATTATCTGCGCGGCAATCACAACCGAAGGACGGCGGCGCAATCTATTTGTCTACTATCTGCCTATAACAGGTAAATGGAAAATAAAATCCATAAGCCGACAAAAGAATGAAAAAGGCAATAAACTGCAAGCGCGTGATGAATCCGGCAATCCAGTTTACAAGGAGATAGCGAACATGGATAATCCATTGCTTTCGCATTCGGCGTTTTGGAAGTGTCGCGGCGGTTGGACATCGTATTCGGATTTGCAAGAGGATTTTTACGAGGCGATAAGCAAGCATTATGGTGCGAAACGTGGGATTAGCGGCTCAAGGCTGAAATACACCAACCCCGCACAGATAAAGCGTTTTGACCGCTATGAGGGCGATGATTATGACTTAGTCTCAAGAAAAACTTTTTGGGATTAGATTTATTCCAAGTTATTCCAATTATCCACTTGACTCTCCGATTCGAACAGAGTATAATATGTATTGTCGTATAAATACGACAATACATATTCGGAGTGTTTGTTATGGAAAAGCCGCGGTCAATCAAAGATAAACGCTATGAGGATAAACATAAGGATGAGCGTAAAGCCAAAAATACGGTTTGGGGAACAAGTTTGCCCAAAGAAAAAGGCGAAGAGATTAATGCTTTCTTGAAAAAGTACGGCTTTACAAAGGTACAGCTTATCGAGGAAGGCTACAACGCCTTATTGGAGCAAGCCGCCGAAAGAGATTTTTTATCCTTAGGAAAAATCGTTGACGGTTACGACGACTTTTTTGGCTTTGAATCCGAAACATCCACAAAAGATAAAAGTGCAAAAAAATAAATATAGATAACAACTTAATAAAACTAAATTCATTCGATGGATTGGAGTCGACGGCAAAACGACTGAACAAGCCTTTTTTTGCTGCCGAACCCCATTACACGAAAATACATTACAGGAGGTATTTTGTGGAATGTGGAATGAGCACATCACGTCCATTCAGGAAAGAGAACATGATATCCGCACAAAGTTAAATTATAGGAGAATTGAACAATTATAAGGAAACAAACAAATTTAGAAGCTACATTAAGACCATTAACAATACTGAATACACCGTTACGGTTCGGCAAAACGAAATTGCCAAACAAACGGCGTATGACAAGATTAAAAAATTAATCTTACGGAACTCGCTTGAAGGCTGTTATTCGGGAGGTAAAAAAGAATGAACAGACAGCCGACAATAAATTATAAAAATAATTATAACGGAGGCAACAAAATAACTGCCCTCTACTGCCGTCTTTCCAGAGACGACGAATTGCAGGGCGACAGCAATAGTATTAAAAACCAAAAAGCAATCTTAAGCAAATACGCTCAAGATAACGGATTTGACAACTTTCAATTCTATGTGGACGACGGATACAGTGGAACAAACTTCAACCGCCCCGACTTCCAAAGACTTATGGAAGACGTCGAGAGTAATCTTATAGGCACAATTATAGTCAAGGATATGTCAAGGCTTGGTCGTGATTATCTAAAAGTAGGCTGCTATACCGAGATAACTTTCCCCGAAGCCGGGGTGCGTTTTATCGCCATTAACGACGGAGTGGATAGCGAAAGTAAGATAGACAATGATTTTACCCCTTTTCGAAACATTATTAACGAGTGGTATGCTAAGGACACGAGCAAGAAAATTCGGGCAGTATTCAAAGCAAAAGGTTTATCGGGCAAGCATTTATGCGTCATTCCGCCTTATGGATATATGAACGATAAGGATGATAAGCAAAAATGGTTAATAGATGAGGATGCGGCTCAAGTAGTTAAAGAAATCTATAAACTTTGTATAGGTGGTTACGGTCCCACACAAATTGCAAGGCTGTTATCTGAACAAGAAATTGATACGCCCATATTGCACAACAGAAAAATCGGCAAACCCGTTTCCTCACTCAATACAGAATTTCCTGAAATTTGGTCTACTGAAACAATACGGACTATTTTAGAGGATATGGCTTACTTAGGGCATACGGTGAATTTTAAAACCAAGAAAAAATCGTATAAGTCTAAAAAGAAAGTAGATAATCCCCGTGAAGATTGGGTTATCTTTGAAAACACACACGAAGCCATAATTGATCAAGATACTTTTGATACTGTGCAAAAAATCCGAGATGCTAAACGAAGACCGAGCAAAATGGGAGAAATGAGTATCTTTTCCGGATTAGTATATTGCGCCGACTGCGGAGAAAAAATGTATCTTTGCAGATGTACGACAATGAATCAGAAAGAATATTTTAACTGCTCAACATATCGTAAGAAAAAGAAAACGATGTGTACCTCTCATCAAATCACCGTTGAAGCCGTGGAAGAGCTTGTAAAAGCAGACATCCGAAATGTTTGCGCTGTTGCTGTAGAGAATGAAAAAGAATTTCTGAATCTTTTAGTAAGTAACTCGGATTGTATGAACAAAAAATTGCAAGCGGCAAAGTTGCAAGAACTTCAAGAATCCGAAAGCAGAGTAAAAGCATTGGACAAAATTATTCAAACTTTATACGAGGATAAGGTTGAAGGTAAAATTTCTAACGAAAGATTCTGTAAACTTACCAACGCCTACGAACTTGAGCAATCGCAACTTGATGAAAGAATAGCGACATTAAAAGCTAAGTTATCAAAGGTAAAGGATGAGGAAGCAAGCATAGCAAGATTTACAAGAATAATTCATAAGTATACAAAAGTGCCTGAGCTTACCGCTGAAATTGTACGGGAATTTGTTGATAAAATAATTGTGCATCAAGCGGTGAGGATAAACGGCAAAAGAAAACAGCAAATCGAAATAATCTATAACTGCGTGGGAGCAATTCCGCTCCCCACAAATGCAATAGCGGTATAGCTTTACGCTATACCGCTACCACAAAGAGAAAATTCCCTATTAAAGACACCCTAAAAAGGAGTTTTTTGTTTTAGGAATAATATATTATTTGACTGTAAAAACAATTGCATAATAGCGAAGATATGCTATAATAATCAAAAGAGAAAGGGATAGTGTTTGGTGCAAACTAGGAACGCAATCGCAATCATAACTGTCCTTTTTTTGTTGTAAAAATTAGGAGCATCATGCCGGGCACCATTATTTTATTCTTTGTAAAAACATGCGTCTAGATTATTTTTGTGTCGAAAAATCATTATATTCGTCTTGTAAAAATAAAGGATATTATACTAATTCGCAATAAATTGCAAATAGCCGGCGAAATCTTTTTGGTCTAAAACGAACTAAAATGCTCGCCTGTAGCGCTGCTACAGTCTGCGCTTTTAGCGCATTTTATCCACAAAAATCTATTCGCCTTTGAATGTGCAATTTATCGCTACTTAGTATTAAACCTTTGTCATGCCCGCAAAAAAATGCCCTTGCCAGCTGGGCATTTTGCTTTTGGAATAAAAAATATCCTTCTATCAAAACAAATTTTTAACTTTTGGAATATAATTCAATAGGATTAATGGAGAGAAAGAATGTTAAAAGCAAATAACCGCAAAATGACAGAGGGTGCGATTGTGCCGGGACTTATGCTTTTTGCTTTACCCATTCTTATTTCCAATCTTTTACAGCTTTTGTACGGTACGATGGATGCGGCCATAGTAGGCAAATACGTTGGAGAAAACGCTTTTGCCGCCGTTACAAACGCTGAAAAAATTATTAACACTTTTGTTAGTTTTTTTCTTGGCTTAGGCGCAGGCGCAGGGGTAATCGTATCTCACCATTTTGGAGCGAAGGATGATAATAATTTATCCAAGTCGCTGCATACCGCTATACTACTTACGATTATTTTCGGCGTATTTTTAAGCCTCCTTATGCCACTTATCAACAAACCTTTACTAAAAATTATTTCCACACCGGCCGAATTATTAAATATGAGCTATGATTATTTGCGGATTAATTTTTACGGCATTATTTTTACACTTATTTTCAATATCGGTTCCGGTATTTTGCGTTCTATGGGAGATTCTTTAACGCCCCTTTTATATTTGATGATTACGGTAGTTTTAAATATCGGCTTGAATTATTTATTTGTCGGATTACTTGGCTTGGGAATAGCAGGTGCGGCCTGTACTACGCTTATATCGCAAGGCGTGGCGGCCATATTAATTTTAGTTAGAATGGCTACATTTAAAAAATGTCCGCTAAAGCTAAAAAAGTTAAGAATTGATAAAGTGCAATGCAAAAAAATAATAGCTGTCGGTCTGCCGCTTGGCTTGCAAAACAGCGTTATTGCGGTAGCGCACCTTGTTATGCAGAACTTTATTAACGGTTTTAGCGACCTGAATATTATCAAAGGATTGGGCGCTTATTCAAAAATAGACGGATATGTGGCATTGCCGCTTAATTCGTTTTCTGTAGCAATTACCGCTTTTGTGGGGCAAAACGTGGGCGCGGGCAATTATAAACGAGCCCTTAAGGGAGGCAAAATATGCCTTTTGATATCTGAACTAATGACAATCGTTATGGGTGTTATTATATTCTTTGCTTGTGTGCCGTTACTAAAATTTTTCGGTCTGAATTCGCCCGAGGCAATTGATTACGGTTATCGCTTTATGATTATATTGGTTGTTTCCTATCCTGTGCTTGTTCTATGCCATATATTGGCAGGAATAATTCGCGGCACAGGTAAAACTCTGGTGCCGTCATTGGCTCTTATCGGCTCAATGTGTTTCTTGAGGATTTTATTTATTTTGACTGTTATGCCGTTTTGGGACAGCATTTACGTCATTTTATTGAGCTATCCGATAACATGGGTAGCGGCTACTATAGTTCTCGTAGTTTACTATTTTAAAGGCAATTGGCTGTACCCAAGCAAAAATCAAACAATTGATAAATATCCTATGAGATAATAATATGAGTACAACAAACTTTGTTACGTTAATATTTATAATGAGGATTGAGAATGAAGATAATTGACGATAGCCGCAAAATTTTAAAATGGCATAACCGGAACTATTTTTATATTGCAACGCTGTTATTAATCGGTTTCATAGTTTTTTCTTTTTATGAAATGGATCATATATATGATACATATTTGTCGCAAAACAGAGATTGGAATGTTATATTTATGAGCTTCAGGCATTCTAATATATGGCACTTGATTGGAAACATGATATCGTTGCTCGTAGTGTCAATATTTTTAGAAAGACATTTCGGCTCATTAAAATTCTTTTTGCTATTTATGTTTGCGGTAGTAGTTGGAAACACCGCAGTTTTTTGGGCTTCAGGTCATAACTATTGGGTAGGGGAATCTGGTACAAATTATTTTTTGTTCGCAATATTTTTTACTACGCTTTTATTCGGTTATAAAAAGCATTTATTTCCTGTAAAAAAATCAATTTTCACATACGTAATAGCTACGCTGATTATATTGTTAATGTGCTGGAACGGGAACACATCGTCAATGGACAGCTTTTTAGACTTCTTTGTGTTCGGATTTTTTTCAGATCTTACCAGAAATGACGGACATTGGAGCGCATTCATTGCGGGCGCATGTGTCGGAGTCATATACGGTTCAGTTCGGTATATTATATCGATAATTCTCGCCAAATATCAAAAAAAACCTGAATAAAGGATATTATATAATATCCTTGGGCAAGCCTTGGATCTATTTTCAAAATCTTTGATTTTGAAAAATTTGTTCGATAGCAGAACTAAACGGGTATTAACCTTTGTCGTGCCTGCAAAATTATCCTTACACGCAAGCATTTTTGCTCTTGAATAAAAAATGAGAGAATAGATTGCGGAATAATAACGAAAAGACCATTAATGCAGACAGTGGCTAAGATACTTAATGGTCTCTATAAAAATTTCCTTTTTTAAAAAGTATTTTACCTTATCATTCCCTTTAGGCTGTCGATGGATTGAACTCCCGAAATGCGTTTTACCTGCCTGCCGTTTTTGAAAACAATAAGAGTCGGTATTGTCATTATCTCATAGCGGGCGGCGAGAGCTTCCTCGGCATCTACATTCACCTTACACACCTTTACGCTATTGCCTAGTTCCTGTTCTAATTTTGTCAAGATAGGGGCTTGTGCGCGACAAGGTCCGCACCATGCCGCCCAAAAATCCACTATTACAGGAACGTCACATGCTATTTCGGTATCAAAATTACTTTTATTTAATTCAATCGACATAATTACTTCCTTTTTTATTAAAAAATCAAATTTGCGAAAAGAATGCCTTTCGCCTTACTTTAGTATTAAGTTTATGTGCTATTTCAATTCTTATACTCAAATCGCTAAATAATATTGGGTTCGAGAGCAAATTACAGAGTCATTTGTGGCGCTTTCAAAGGCTCACCCGGTAGCTTTGTTTTAGACATGCACATAAAGCGTGCATGTCTAAATTTGCTTTTTGTATAATAATTCTTTATTAGTTGATATTTTTACTTAATAGTTATAAATTTGCTAATTCAACCATTGCTTTGTAATAGATGCCGTACAGCTTTTCAAATTGTTCTATGGAGATACATTCGCCTATGTTGTGAATATTGGTCACAGCGTCGGGGAATGTAGGGCCGAAAGCAATTGAATTTGGCAGTCTCCTTGCGTAAGTACCGCCGCCGCAATATTTAGGGCTTGCGTCAAGTCCCGTACATTCGTGATAAATGCGTAAAAGGGTTTGTACCATAGCGCTGTCCTTGGAGATATAGAGAGGAGGTTCGCCGTTAAGTATTTCAACGGTCGAGCCCGAAGGCATTTTGGAAAGAATGGTATCTTTTATTATGTTTTTATCTGCGTTTCTAGGGTATCTTATATCCAAAGATACCTGCATTGTTTTAGCGTCGTCTTCGATAATGTCCATACTAACAGTAAGCGCGCCGCTCTCTTCGTCAAACTTAGCAATACCGAGAGCTTCGGGCGCATCATTATGGCAAAAGCCTGAAAAAATTGCGTCAACTACCGCAGACGGGAAATAGTTTTTGATGCAGTTGAGCAGTATGAACAGCTTCCATAGCGCATTGTCGGCGGCGGCAGGGTTCATTGCGTGCCCTGCAATTCCGTGTGCCTCAATTGTCATATTAGCGTTGTCACAGATTACAGAGTAGTCTTTTTTACTTAGCCCGAATTTAGCCAGCGCGGTCTTTAGTTTAGGGAAGTCAAATATCCTTTCGTTAGGGGTGGATATACCCGAAAAATAAGTAAAGATGGCGGATGTTTTCGGGAAGGTCAGCTTAGCGGACGGCGGAACGACGTTTATAGTTGTGCCGCCTGTAATCTTTATACTGTTATTAAGTAGAGTAGTGTCCTTAGGGATATGTAGCTTTAGTCGCAAAATACCCTTTTCGCTATTAATGATAGGGAAGTCGGCATCGGGAACAATGCTCATAAGAGGGATCTCGCCGTGCGCCGAATAGTGCTTCATACATGCGCTTCCCGATTCCTCGTCGCAGCCTGCAATTATTCTGATACGCTTTTTCAGTTTAAGATTAGCGTCCTTGATACCTTTTAGTGCGTGCATACAAGCAACGGTAGGTCCCTTATCGTCCACAACTCCGCGTCCGTAAAGGTATCCGTCCTTAACTGTGAGCTTATACGGATCAAACGGCCAACCATCGCCCGCGGGGACAATGTCCAAATGACATAGCACTCCTATACATTCCGCATCAGGGTCGCCGTATTCCGCCCAACCGCAGTAACCGTCTAACTCGCCGGTTCTTAATCCGAAACTTTTTGCCTTATTAAGGAACCAGTCGAGGGCTTTACGCGGCTCAATTCCGAACGGCGCGCCGTTTTGTTCTTGCCCTTTAACGCTTGGAATACTAAGAATCTCACTCAAATCATTACGCATAATTTACCTTCCTTATAATACATCAATTTTCCTATATTATAAAGGATAATAGGATTGTAAGCAACGATATTGCTTTAAATTACAAAAAATATATTTTTGCTTATAACAATTCCGTCTGTGAGTTCAAAATCCTTGAGCATATAACATTCCATAAAAATGCCATCTTTTTCGGTATTAAAGAAGAGTATTTTACATGAAGAAAGATTTTTAAGAATAATTTAGTAAAAGGCTATTTGACATTATTGCGTATCTATTATATAATGTGGATTAGGAGAGTGTACTTATGGAGATCATGAGCCCCGCTTCTTTATGGAAGGACTTTGACAGGAAGCGGTTGCCTTTGGACATTAATAAGCTTAATTGTTACGAGGCAAACGGTTATCGAGTTAGCGGATTGTATTATAACGCGCTCAAGGTTGACGACGGATATGTTAGGGTATATGCAAAGCTTTATGAGCCTTTGCATATACAAGATGCACCCGTGATTATCTATTTCAACGATATTCATAAAAGCATTGAGGAGCGGTCCACAATGAGGGAAGCGCTTAGCGATTATGCTTTTTTGTGCGTAGATTATGCCGGCTATGCTAATGATAGAGAACGGTTTACTATATATCCATACTCACTTAGTAAGCTTAATTATTTCAACTTTCCGAGTGCTATTAACGAAATTCCCAGCGACATCAAAAAAACAGGAAGATATATTTGGGCCATAATGGCAAAGAGGGCAATAACTCTGATTGAAGAGGTATTACCGCGCGCACGCGGGATAGGAATTATAGGAGTGGGGCAAGGCGGCTGCCCTGCGGTAAAAGCATGTAGCTTCGAAAGATCGTTAGCCGGCGGCATGACGATATACAGTGCGGGATATATCTCGGACGATGGTGGTAAGCCTGTCGAATATACCTCGTTCAAAGCGGCGTTAAACTGCGAAAGCTACGGACCATACATCAGTGTACCGCTTTTAGTGCAGATTAGCAGCAATGAACGCAACGGTTCGCTTGACTATATGAATGATGTTTTCGGGTCTATAACAAATGAAAAATGCCGTTTTAGCATAGTAGAGCGCAGTAACCGCAGTGTTTCGGTCAAACAGCGCAAAAATTGTAAGTTTTGGTTTGACTATCAGATAAAAGGCGAGGGCGATATGCCTAAGCTTCCTACTATTAATGCAAGGAGTAGCGACGGCAGGTTATATTTAGAGACTGAGGTGGACAGATCTACTCCGGTTGCTTCAGTCGAACTTTTTGTGTCACAAGGCGTGGAAAACTCGGCATATAGGAATTGGTCGGGGAATAAAATGGAAATGATTTCCGAAAACAATTACCTTGCCAAGGTGCCTGTCTACGACATCAAAACCCCGCTATACGCTTTTGTCAACGTTAAGTACGAAAAGGGTATCAGTTTATCATGTCCGGTAGCGGTCATTCAACCGGATACCTTGGGTGTAAAGGCGGAGGAAATCAAGCCTTCCCGCCTTATTTACGAAAGCGATATGGAGTTAGACGACTGGACGGTACTCAATGACAGCGGGACGGACGAGGAAATCAAGCTTTCCATGGAGACGGGACCCTTTGATATTATGGGCGTAGCAAGCGCGACAAAGAGCATATCTACCTTCAAGATAAGCGAGAGGGTATATAAGAGTTTTTCGGATTCAGCCTTGCAGCTTCTTATGTATTCGCCGGTTATGCAGGAGGTTATCTTTTCGATAATAATTTACAGCGAAGATAACGGTAGTTTTTCGGAATATTGCTGCACTAAAAAGCTATCGCCCGCGGACAATTGGACTAGCATAACACTGTCTGTCAGCGATTTTAAGTCAAGCGGCGGCAATCTTGAAAGTTTCAAAAACGCGGCCACCTTTGAAATAAAATCTAAAGTAAGCAAGGTGCTTATAAGCTCCATGCTTTGGGTCTAATATTTTCTTAAGAATAAAGAGAGTAAGCGATTTATAATCGAGCAGTGAACAACGGCTTTGAATGAGTTATTGGCGTAAATTTTAATGAAGACTTTAAAGTTCCGATAGCAGTTTAAAAACGAAAAAATAATATTTAAAAGCATTGAAAAAAGTGGGAAAGCGGGATGATGACAGAAAGATTAAACGGCGAAATTTTTGAAAGAAGCAAACAAAAAGGCATAATTCTTAATGTCTGCATTGTTTTGCTGTCCCTTTTACTTATTTCCTTTTCTATTTTTAACTTGACCGTTTCGGTTTGTTCAGTGAACGGTGTCAGTATGATGAATACCCTTTTCGATAACGAGACTATACTGATGGAGCGGTATATCCGTGATTTGAAGAGGGGCGATATCGTCACTATAAGCGATATGTCAAAAGAGCTAATTATCAAGCGTGTTATAGGACTTGAGGGCGATAGATTGGTTTTTAAGCAAAACATGGAAAATCCTAAGCGCGTAGATCTTTACCTTAGCATAGATGGCGGAGAGTATGTGCTGCAGGACGAGAAATATATAAGGGCGCAAATGACTACCGCCGGGTGGGGGGTCGGAGACGAGATTAAATATTTTTATAATGATTATAAGCTTGCACTAATGGACGTAGAGACAGATGATTTTGGCAATTATGCTATAACCGTAAACAATGGCGAATGTTTTGTTATGGGCGACAATCGCAACGACAGCAGCGATTCAAGATATTACGGCATTGGTAAGATTAAAAATATTTCAGGAAGAATGTTTTATGCGGTGCATAAAAATTCATTACTTGAAAAAATATTACTATTTATTTACAGAGAAAAATAGGGGGAAGAGTTATGGTTAAAATCACATCAGACTCAATAGCAGACTTAGAACATTTGTTTTCAGAGAAAGATATTCCCGTTATGCCGCTTAGTATAATACTTGACGGTATATCCTATCTTGATGGAGATACGATCAAGCCTCATGATATTTTCCGCGCCTTCAATGAGCGGAAAATTTTGCCCAAAACAGCGGCAAGAAGCAACGAGGATTATAAGGAATTCTTTAATAAACACAATACTGGAGACGGGATAGTGCATTTTTGCATTTCGCAAGAATTATCGTCATCGTATAACAACGCGCTTATAGCCTCGAGAGAGTTCGACAACGTATTCGTAATTGATTCCCGCACCTTATCTACCGGCGTCGGACTTCTTGTTATGAGGGCGTGCGATATGCAAAAAGAAGGCAAAACAGCCGAGGAAATCGCGGCAAACATAACGTCTCTTATTCCGCATGTGCAAGCTTCCTTCGTTGTTGATACAATGGAATACCTACATAAGGGCGGCAGGTGCGGTGGACTTGCTCGTTTTATAGCGGCGGCGTTACAGCTCAAGCCTACTATTTGTTTGATGGAAGGAAAAATGTCAGTCGGGCGCAAATACATGGGCAGTTTTTCAAAAAATATCGTGAAATACGTCGAGGACACACTAAAGCAATTTAATACTCCCGATTACAGGAGAATATTTATTACCCACTCCTATTCAAGTCCGGCCGATGTCGAGATGGTCAAGGCAAAAATCCGAGAGCTTGCGCCCGATTTTAAAGAGATAATCGAAACTCACGCAGGTTGTGCCATAACCGCCCACTGCGGCCAAAATACGCTGGGTATACTGTATATCAACAAACCAAACTAGAAAAACAGGCGAATCACGTCAAAGGGCTATTATCAAAGTAGAATATAATTTTTCATAAACCAAAGAATTATAATGTTCACAAAAGCGGTTTTTCCTAGAAATCAGGTTAGCCGCTTTTTGAATTTTATGTTAAGAAAACAAGTTCATTATCAAATGAAGTGTTTGGGAAGTTATAAGAAAAAATTTTTTTCTTATAGTTACAGGCTTAATCATATCTGTTTAGAAAATTATCGCGGTATAATTACGGTGAAGGTACTGCCTACGCCTAATTTACTATCTACCGTAAGTTTGCCTCCCATTGTTTCGATGATTGATTTGGCGATAGTCAGACCTAATCCTGTACTGCCCTTTTCACGGCGGGCGCGGTCGCAGCGATAGAATCGGTCGAAAATATGCGGCAAATCTTTTTCCGATATGCCTATACCGTTGTCGCTTACCGTAATTATTATATTGTCTTTGAACGCCTCACAGGAGATGTCAATTATGCCGTCCTCTTTGGTATACTTTATCGCATTATCTATCAATGTTCTTATGGCTTCTATTAATAGGCTTTTGTCGGTTTCGATTATGGTAGATTCTCCGCGGCTGAAGTTTATTTCGTGTGTAAGCTCAAGAATACTATAATTGTTTACGGCGTGTTCGACAAGCTGCATAATTTCCACATCCGTGTAGTGCAAGGTAAAATCGCCGAGTTTTGCAAGGAGCAGGAGTTGTTCCACAATTTTCTTCATATTGTTCGACTCTCTTGCAATTGCTTCTATACTTTCGTCCAGTAGTAAAGGATCATTTTTTCCCCAACGTTGTAATAGGTTGGCGTAGCCTTGGATAATGGATAAAGGCGTTTTTAACTCATGGCTGGCATCCGAAACGAAATGAGCTTGCTGTTCGAATGAGGAATGAAGGGTACGCAGCATATTGTTAAGAATATCAGTAAGATCGCTAAGCTCATCCTTAGTCTCTAGCGGTTCGAGGGTTTTGTCAAGACTATCTTCATTGACCTCGCGCACCTCTTCGATAATTTTTCTTATGGGTCTGAGCATTGTATGGGTAACTAGATTACCTAAGGTTGAGCCGATTATTATAAAGGCAATGACAAGGCAAATGCTCAAGATATAGAATTCGATAAGAAAGGTATCGGGATTGTCGTTATTATTGATATGATGGGTTAGAACCATCGCGATAATAATAATATAAATAGATAATAGCACGCCGAACAGTATAGTAAATATTATTGTGGTTTTTGTTGAAACAGGCAGCTTAACCCTTTTAAAAAATCGTTTTATACCAAATACAACCAATGTTATCGGAAAAAACAGCACCATCAAAAATTTTATGATTGGCCGCTGTTTTTTTTTGGATAGTTCATCCTTGCGCTCCTGGTCAAGCTGCTTTAAGGTTTCTCGCACCTCTTCGGGATCGTAATTAATGCCGCATAGAAGAGGGTCTTTTTCTTCCGGAGAATTGACAGAATTATTGGACTTGTTAAGGTTTGAATTGGTCATAGTTTAATCTCTTACAACGTAGCCCGTACCTCTTATTGTCTGGATAAGGGTAATTTTATACACGTCGTCTATCTTTGAGCGTAAATATCTTACGTATACGTCGACGACATTGGTGTTACCGTAAAAATCGAAGCCCCAAACTTCGTCAAGAATTTGCTCGCGGGTAACTACAATATTACGATTATTCAGTAGGTAAATCAGCAGGTCAAATTCCTTTTTGGTAAGTTCAATAGGATTTTTTTCATAAGTAACGACATGGGCGTCGATGTCCACGACTAGTTTTCCGATGATATAATTCTGCGCGTCATTATCTGATTTGCGGATATTTGCGCGGATTCTTGCCAATAGTTCCTCTATAGCAAACGGCTTGGTCATATAATCGTTTGCGCCAATATCAAGACCGGCAACCTTGTCCATTATCTGATCTCTTGCGGTCAGTATAATAACAGGTGTGTTTTTGACCTGTCTTAGCCTGCGTAGTATCTCGATACCATTCAGTGATGGCAGCATTACGTCAAGCACTATCAAGTCGTAATTGTTATTTGTAGCTGCTGCAAGCGCTTCTCTGCCGTCTGCTATCCAAGTAGTCTTGTAGCCCTCATGCTCCAATTCGAGAGTGATTAACCTTGCAATACTTGTTTCGTCTTCGACAATCAGAATATGGTTCTTCATAAATTTGACCTCTAATAAAAATTTGCGAATTCCGCTAAATATCTTTAAAAAAAACTATTCTTCTATAATTTGCGGCCGTCGAGTTATTATGTATCCGTACTTACCTCAATAAAGGTTTTAATGTACTTTAATTCAAATAGAGTTTTAACTGCCGCCAAAACTCTTACTTGTGGTAGGGCATATTTTCGATGATAGTAAAAGCTCTGTAAATTTGTTCGGTAGCGATAATCCTCATAAGTCTGTGCGGGTAGGTGATTTTTCCAAAGCTTATGATTTTGTCTGCGGCTTTTTTCACTCGTGTCGAAACACCCTCCGAGCCGCCGATAATAAAGGTTATGGTATCCTTTCCCGCAAGATACGCCCTTGCTAAAAGAGCGGCAAACTCTTCGCTTGTAGGTTCAATACCTTCTCTGTCAAATAAAATTACTGCGCCGTCAAGGTTTTTTAGGATATGGTCGGCTTCCTTTTCCAGACCTCCGCTACAAACAAATTCAGGTAGCTCTTTGACGGTGAAATCGCAGAACTTAGATAGTCTTTTAGAGTATTCGTCCATTGCAAGAGAGAAAAATCGTTCCTTAATATTTCCGACGGCAAGCAGTTTTATTTTTCGCATTATTTATAAGCCCCAGATAAAGGTGAAAATGGTGGATAGTACCGAAACCACAATAGCTGCGATATAAAAGATATTGTCCCTGATTTTTGGCTGGTATATCGGTTTTAACTTGAGCGAATAAAGGTAGCCGTTTTCCAGTAAAAAATAGCTGCCGTTAACAAACATTATACGTTGCTTTCCTTGTGATAAGATATTAGTTTCATAAGGATTAAGCATATGTCCTGGAGACATAATAGGGCGAGGCGGTATTTTTTTGTTTATTTGTAAAGGCGGTGCTTTTTTTACAGTGTATTTGTCATAGCTTGATGCACCATAAAATTGAGCCGGCTGTTCGCTTGAGCGGGATATATCCGGCGGATTTCCGTCTTGCATAATCGGTAGCGGCACATCCTTAGGATTGAGCTTTGCGATAAGGCGCAACAAAAGCACATAGACTACGACAATTATAATATATATTAGCAACAGTACTCCTAATCTGCCATCGAGCATCATCGTGCTGATGTTATTGTAGAAATTTTTGCCTATCCAACCGTATTTTTCGGCATAGCCAAGATAAACGTTCATTCCGTTGTTGAAAAAATGGACTATCATAGCGGGGAAGATGGATTTTGTCCTTATTGTCAAAAAAGCTGTTAACGCGCCAAAGAAGGCCGTATAGAATACTTGCATTATATATTGATGGAACAAACCGAATGCAAACGCTGAGACGGTTATTACCGTAGCGATTGGCAAAGCGGAACGGAGTGCGGTAAGGAATCCGCCTCTCATGGTAAACTCCTCGCAAAATCCGGGTAAAACAGCTGTAAAAACCATACTGCCAAGGAAAATCCAAATATTGAAGTTTTCGGGATATAGTGTGGCGGAACTTGATGGCGTGTAGCCAAAAATAGATACTATTATCACCCAAAAAAAGGAAATGCCTATGGTAACTACAATACCAAGTATCCCAAGTATAACCGATAACGGATAATTAATCGCTTTGGTTTTACCGAAATTAGAGAATTTAAAGACGTCATTAATACTTTTCTTTAGAGCGAATTTATAGATAAGTAATGGCATAATGAAGAGAACGAGTATTTGCATGATAAATGTAAATATAGCGTCCAGAACAAATTCTGACATATATTCTTCCATTTCTATAAAAAAATCGCTTAAATAATAAACGAATATTCTTGCAATAAGCGCAAGTACCGAAACCAAAAAGATTACAATTCCGGCAACGCGGTACTGCTTTTGATACGCTCTTTTGCTAAGTAAATTATTTTCCATTATGCTTTCTCCTTGCATATTACGCTTATTTCGGCGAATATAATCCGCTTTTGTGGCGGTAACTGTTTTGATATATTACTAGATTGATTGCCCTTTTTGCGGTAGGATATTCCATGCCGGGAATAAGATTTTATTGATTCTGCTAAGGACGATCTCATTATTTGCTGTGTACCTTATATCTTTTATTCCGGGAGCAAAAATGTTTGCTGCCAATGGCATTTTTGCAGGCACGGCAAAGGTTTAATACTCCGCAGCAAAGCTATCGAATAAACTTTTCAAAATCGAATATTTTGAAAAGTGGATTCAGGGTTTGCCCTGAGAGTGAATACCCTTTATTTTAAATAATAAATCTACCAAAGTCAATTCCTAGTAAGATAGATTAAAGAAAAGAAGCTGCCAAAACAGTTGTAAAGAAAACTAGTAACCATAATGTCGCGCATATTCCGACAGAAATAATATAATAGACTTTAAAATTACCTTTACCCTTTTCATCCCTTTTTTTATAATAATTGTTATTAGGATTAGTCAAAAATGGATTAAACTGATAACCGTAATAATTGGCGTTACCGTAAGGTTGTTGATAAGGATTATCCTGTGTTTGTCCGTAAGCCTGCTGATAAGGATTGCCCTGTGTTTGCCCGTAAGGAGGCTGTTGATAAGGATTGCCCTGTGTTTGTCCGTAAGGAGGCTGTTGATAAGGATTGCCCTGTGTTTGTCCGTAAGGAGGCTGTTGATAAGGATTGCCCTGTGTTTGCCCGTAAGGAGGCTGTTGATAAGGATTGCCCTGTGTTTGCCCGTAAGGAGGCTGTTGATAAGGATTGCCCTGTGTTTGTCCGTAAGGAGGCTGTTGATAAGGATTGCCCTGTGTTTGCCCGTAAGGAGGCTGCTGATAAGGGGAGGCAAAGGCGAACTGTGGGCTTGACTCGGGTTCTTCCTCTAGATGATAGTCTTCGCTTCCATGGAATCGTTTTACCACCTTTTCGCAAAGCTTTCCAAGAAAAAATATAATGATTATGCCGACAGCCGCGAATAAATATGGCATAACATAAGCAAGCCAAGTCGTCGAAAAAATCCAGCTGAGCATATTGTCCAAAACAGTTATTTTGAGGACATCCAGTATCACTGCAAAAAAGTTGTTGGCAGCATGCATAATCATTGCGGGTATCAAGGAGTTAGATTTTATTGTAATAAGAGCTAACGCACAACCAAGAAAGAATTGATATACGGTCTGCGAAGGGTTCATGTGCATCAGGCTAAAAGCAATTCCGGAAAGCAGTACGCAAGTCATATCCTTAAATCCGCTTTTTTTCATGCCTGACAGCAGTAATCCACGAAAAATCAGCTCCTCACCGATTGGTGCGTAAACCACTGTAAGAAAAATAATCGCAATTATTTCTGCGGGTTTATCGGCGGTTAGAAAGGAGCCTTCGGATACAATATAACCAAGATCAGTTATGAACAGATCAAAAACGACAGTGATAGCTGAAAAGAAGGTAAGGCAGACAATTACGCCCAAAATTCCGATAGCGGAATGGAGAGTCAAGGATTTGATGCGATTCCGACTTTTATCTTTCGGGCGAGGAGAATAGACCAGCTTATTTTTTCTTAGAAAGATGATAGTGACTGAAATAAATACAATTTGTATGCAAACGGCTAGGATAATATTAGCGTAAAAGTCGAGGCCCTGACTGTTTCCGCTTAGGGCCATAGCAATATAAGCAAAAAGAAATTGTACCAAAACAAGGTCAGCGATTATTGCCAAAAGCATGGCAAGAGCGCCTTTGTTAGCATTAATGTAAGGTTTTTTTCTATTGAAAGAAGTATCGTCCTGCATGTTATCCTCCTTATTGTGCCGCACTTATTTAATATAAGGGATTTAAAAGCGGTTTATGTAAATACAATCAAAGTATCGGCCTGTTTGGCATTCTTAAAGCATTTTAGTGAAAATAAAATTTAATTTAAACAAAATTTACGAAAAATGATGCAAGGTGATAATGTCTGCTAAAAGAATATTTAATAATCTTTAAATACACTGAGAGACGGCATAGCCTTCATATCGCGTACTTTATCGCCTTGAGCCGCGTAGCTTATACAACCTTTATAAGCCGTGACATACTGCTTGCGGGGGCAACCTCTATACAAACATCCCGCCCTTCCTTGATACCGTTTTTGGCAAGATGGGAGCAAACCGCTGAAAAAGCAAGCTCAGGATAATTGTTTTCCTCGGATAAATGGCCTAGTATAATATTTTTGGTTCGTCCCTTAACAAGCTCTTTGGCGGCTTCGGCGGAAGTTGTATTGGAGAGATGACCCTTGTCTGAGAGTATCCGCCTTTTTAGCCACGGCGAATAGTTTGGGTTGGCTATTATTAATTCAAGGTCATGATTGGACTCAAGCAGGACGGCGTCGCTGTCTTTTATATAGTCGGTCAGGTTATGATCAAGACGCCCAAGGTCGGTAACTACGGTAATTTTACGCTCTTGATGGTATAGGCTATAGCCAACGCAATGCACGTCATGGCTCACGCTAAATGGGGAGACGGTTATATCTCCAACAAAAAAATCTCCATTGTTAAAGGGCACAAGACTGTCGCTCTTTGTTATTTTTGAACGCAAAAACTGCGCAGTTTTACGGTGGGCGTAGACAGGCAGCCTATATTTATCCGCAAGTGACGGCACTTCCTTTATGTGATCGGTATGAGCATGGGTAACGAGGATGGACAGATTGTCTGTTCCTTCGCCCAATTGCCGGAGGTTTTCCTCTACTTTTTTTATCGGAATACCGACATCTATCAGTATTTTTGTCGAACCGCTGGAAACAAAGGTACAGTTTCCCCCGGATCCGCTGGCAAAGCTGCATATACTCAAACTCATAATAAATAGATTATATCAGAAAAACGTCTGTTTAGCAAACCCTTTTTACCCGGCTTACCGCTTAAATCACATTCTGTGCTTTATCACCGCCAACGAAGTGAGAGTCGCGACCATGCTTTCATGGTCATGACCGAACGAGGCAGGCGGGCAAAGGGTTTAAAACGCGGTCTTGCCGCGGAAGGCGCGATGTGAGCAAAGCGAACACTGCGCGGGTTCAGGGCTTGCCCTGAGGTTAAAAACCCTTTATTTTGGCTGAAGCCAAATTTGTAAATTTAATGGTCGACGAAAGCCGGTCTATAAAAAATATCTTTTTTCAATATTCATTCAAGATACGAAGAATAAAATACATTTCAAATATATATAAGAGTTACTTTTAAGGAGCTATTATGAGTTATGTATTTCAAATGACCGATATAGTTAAAAGCTATAAAGGCCGCCACGCAATCGACCACTCGGATATGAAAATATGCAAAGGTGATATTTACGGTTTTATCGGCGAAAACGGAGCCGGAAAAACAACCGTTATCAGATTGATTTGTGGGCTTATCACGCAGTCGGGCGGAACGTATGAACTATTCGACGTGAAAGATTCGGACAATAATGTACATATTCAAAGGAAGCGCAGCAGGCAATGTGCTTTTAGGTTACAGCTATAAGCTACATAAAGAGCCGATAGTCGGAAAGAATGACCGATATATTAAGACCGTAGCAATAGACGAAGAAAAAGCCGAAATAGTACGGCGTATTTTTAAAGAGTATGCAAAGGGAGTAACCAAGCAAGCTATTTGTGATGTGCTTAATGCAGAGGGCAAAAGGTATAAGGGCAAAGAGTTTCGGGGGCGTACCTTTGAAACGTGGTTGACCAACGAAAAATACACGGGCGTTTTTTCGTTCGGTGACAGGGTGTGCGCTAATATGTTCCCGCCAATAATTGACCGCGACACATTCGACAAGGTTCAAGACCGATTAAGGAAAAACAGATATTTTGCCAAGAGCAACGCGCCCCGTATTAAGTATTTTTTAACAAGCCGTTTATATTGCGGGCATTGTGGTACGCCAATGATAGCAGACGGCGGCGTAGGCAAGTTGGGCGCGGTATATCAGTATTATGTATGTAAAGCGGCGCGCAAAAAAGAGTGCGACAAGCACCGAGAGGAAAAAAACGAAATCGAACAGGTTGTCACAGAGCAGACAGTCAAGTTTTTTAAGGACGGAAAACAAGCCGCGATAGTTGCAGATGATGTGTTGGCGTACTACAAAAAGAAAACGGACGAAAGCGAACTAAAAAGGATTGAAAGCGAGATAGTCCAAATAAAGAAACAAATCGAGGACACGACAACGGCGTACATTTCAGCCGTAGCAATAAAAAACAGCTTGCTACAAACAAGCTGTGATAAGCGTATACAAGAGTTAGCCGTATTGTTAGAGGATATGCAGAACGAGCAAGCAAAACTAGAGATTGAACGCGGTTTAGTCGTTACTAAAGCGGATATATTAGCCTTTATAGCCGAGATTATTAACGGGGATACAGAGAGCAAAGAGTTTCAACAAGAGGTTATAGAAAGGCTTGTAAACGCCGTATATGCCTATGATAAGCGCATAATTATATACTTTAATATTAAGGGCGGCGGCAAGACAGTCGCGTTTATAACCAAAGCCGAAACAGATGAAAAAACGGCAGTCACCGAAGTTTCGGGTACTGCCGTGGTTGGCGGAGTAAGCGAATTACCATCCGAACCTAAACCCTCTGTTGCCTCATCAAGAGAGATGATCTCAGTGCCTTCCTTGTAGTTGCAGACTAGCCCTACTTTATTTCCGTCGTAGACGTAAATTGCGTTTACAAGCCCGTCAATTAGCTTTTGTTTGCCTTCTTTCGTGGATAAATCAAGTTTGCGGTATTTGTAAATACCAAAGGCAATTTGTTCTTGCGTAAGCAGCGGTTTGCGGATTTGCTCTTCTAAAATCGCAATTTCCTGTTTCTTTTTAGTAACTTCTAATTCTTTCAGTTTTGCCGTGGACGATTCTGAAACAAAGCCTTGCATAGCGGCAGAGATGAGATTATTAATCATCTTAATTGTTTCGGCAAGCTGTTCTTGAAGTCTTGGTATTTTTGAACTTTCCTTAGATTGCAAAAGGAATAGCGACTCAGCCAGGCGGTCAATTGCTCCGTCGTCCTTTAGGAATTTTATAAGAGCTTCTAATACACGCCTTTCTATTAAATCTTTCTTAACAGCTCTTTTATCGCAAGCCTTTTTGCGAGTGTTTACGCATTTATAGTATCTATGCGTTGTGTTCGTGTGGCTTGTCCCGCTTTCTCCGTTCATTATCGCACCGCACTTGCCGCAAAATAGTTTCAATGTCAAAAGATAGTCATCCTCGGATTTATGGCGGGACGGGGCGCGTTTATTCTTTACAAGCATAGCCTCAACCTTTTCAAATATCTCTTTAGATACAAGCGCGGGAATAGCGTCGGGAATAACCACATCACCGAATTGATATTCGCCCATGTATTTACGGTTAGAGAGCATACGTTGAACGGCGTTAATAGAAAACGCTTTGCTGTAATTAGTTTTTACACCGCGAGCGTTAAGTATATCTACAATTTCTTTCATCTTCTTGCCGTCTGCATACATTTGGAATACTTCTGTAACAATAGCGGCGGTAGCCGGTTCAATCTGCATTTTGCGGTCTTTGTCTACAAAATAGCCGAATGTCCGTAAGCCGCCGTTTGCCTTGCCTTTTAAAGCATTTTCTTTAAGTCCGCGCTTCACTTTTTCAGCAAGTTCGACTGAGTAGTATTCGGCATATCCTTCTAACATTGCCTCTAATAAAATACCTTCCGAACCTTCGGATATTGTTTCTTTTGCCGACATTACTTTAACGCCATTCTTTTTTAGAATACGCTTATAATGTGCGCTGTCGTAACGGTCGCGGGAAAAACGGTCAAGCTTCCAAACAATGACTAAATCGAATATTTGTTTTGCACTATCCTTAATCATACGCTGAAATTCAGGGCGGTTATCCGTTTTAGCGGAAAGGGCGCGGTCTATGTATGTGGAAATAACGTCAATGTCGTTATGCTTTGCATATTCCATACATTCGCGCAGTTGACCTTCAATAGATTTCCTCACGCTGATTGTCGGAGGAATAGCGGGCGTAAATTACGGCTTTAAGGCTTTGAAATTTGCTTTTTTCTTTCATTTATTCTGTTCCTCAACGTATCATTTTTCAAACGGGTTAATGGCACTCGTTAGGATAGTTAGCTTTCTGCATCAATGTTGTTGCCTTCCGCAAGCCATTTGCGGCATAATGGTTCAGTTATTTTATGTGTCTTTAAGACTGAAACGGTGTCTTTTTCAATATCGTTGCCGTTAAAACCAACACCCTTAGGGAGTTTCTTTATCCATTTTCGATGTTTAGATTTTATCACCAGCGTATTTTTTTGCCACGAATAACTCTTATCCAATATATCTCCAATATCCTTTTTGAAAGAAATGCAGACCTGATTTTCAGCAGGAGTAAAGGGTTTACTAAAGTCTAACAAAGCTAAATCATAATGGCAAGCCCAATAACAGCCAAACACTGCCATTAAATTATTTTTTGGATTATACACAGGGTCGCACCAAATAAAAGTTTCATCGCCCTCTGTTTTTAGATGGCACGCCGGATAATAATGAAAATCACGCAATGTCTTTAATTCAAGAATGCTATATCCATACAAATCTCTTCGAAATAAGATATAGTCTTTTCCGTTAGAATGGTGGATGAGCTTGTAAAAAACCGCGCTTTCATCATAACATCTATATTTATAAATCTCTGTTCCATCTTCGAAAAAAACTACATCAGCACCACTTACATGGCGCACATTCTCGCTTGATGCGTAATAATGTCTTATAATTGCTGTCAAATTATCCGACAAACAAAATTTCTTTTCTTCCTTATAGTTCTTTTCTGTAAAGAACTTATCTAATTCCTTGAAACTCCTCAAATAATTCTCATCATAGGCAGCGTTACTCATGTCTTGTTTTTGTAACATAATTTATATCTCCTCTTAGGCTTACTCCTTATTCATCAAGCATAAGCGGCTTTTTTCTTGATTTTAGTTTTTTTAGCTGTTCGCGCTCTATCTCGGATATACTTTTATCGGGAGTAGGTAAATCCTCCGGCATTGTTCCGTTTACACGCCTGATTGCCTCACGAACCTCGTGCCCGACAACATAGTGAGCCTCGCTTGCGGCGGTTAGTCCTTGAATATTCTCACGTTTTAGCTTACTTTCGGTTTGTGAAATACGGAATAGGTTAGCGATTAGTTCTTCACTCCCCATAAAATCTAATATCTTTTCACGGACGGCTAACCCTTTTTGTTGTGAATTTCATCAACACCCATTCCGCCGTATAAGCCCACATATCCTGCGTTTTGAAATTCTGCAAATTCTTCGTTTGTTATTACTCCGGCGTTGTGCGCTGCTTCGGCAAGTAATTGATTCCATTGTTTGATGTCGCCGCGAATTACAAGGCGTTTGTTGTCCTCGTCAAGCTGATTAAATCTATCGGCTACTTCCTGACGGTAGGTTTGTATCGCAAAATATGTTTGCCCCAAGGCGATAACTTCTTTGCGCGGGTCTCCGTTTTGAACAATTAAGTAGCAAGCGTAGCGGGTAAGTTCGTAGTCTTTTATTTTTCGTTCAGTATCGCTTCCAATCTCGACCATTTTGTTGACCTCAACAAAATGGTTCTCAATCTCATGTCCGCTGTTTTTACAAGCAATCATAGCTCTTTCGATTACCTTAGTAAAATTACGCCATTCTGTATATTCAAGGCATAAAGAAAGCTCTCTTGCAGACCAAAATTCGCTCCCGTCAGCGTGGATATTCTTGATTTCCTCAAAGCGTTTATATTCTTTAGCGTTTAGATTGCTCATTTCTTTTTCTCCTCCAGCATTTTCATTATAGCTTCTTTTAATCGGCTGTTCATGGACGATTCAGGGTCAAAGCACATTTCTACAAACTCTTTCAGTTCCTCATTGTTTGGATTAACGGGAGGTTTAAAGTTGTAGTATTCGCCGTGGGGGTTGTCCGTTCTGCCGAAAATGTAATCTAACGATACATCAAAATAGTCCGCATACCATAAAAGAGTTTTATTTGATGGAGCTACTTCGCCTTTTTCATAACGGACGATTGTAGATTGCATTCCTCCTAATAGAAGAGAAATTTTAGCTTGCGACAGCTTTGCACCCTCACGTAAAGACTTTAACCTTTCGCCAATAATGTTACTATCCATAACGATACCTCACGCATACTATTATATGCACATTTAACATCATTGTCAATCAATTTGGGGTATGCTAATTATGATTTTTTATGATGTTTGTATTTTTCAAGTAGTAAAGAGTTTGCGGATACATTTAAGGCATTAGCAATTTTGTATATAACTACGCCGGATAGATTGCTTTGGTCTACGCCGGATAAAAGTTTTTTGATAGTAGGTGGTGTTAATTCCATAAGATTTGCCATAGTGTTAATGTCAATGTTTCTTTCTTGCATTAAATGTTTTACATTCTCAATATCTATGTAGAGTTTCTTTTCCTTATCCATTTGTCTACACCTCTTTAATTTTCAATCAAATTTTTCAAATCTGCAATAAGCATTTGTTTGTCAATATCAAACTCGGCTAGTAGTTTAATGCCGTTTCTGCATATCTTAATATCTATTAACCTTATAATTTCCGCGCGTATCTTGGCGGCCGAAACCGTTACGCGCTTTTTCCTTTTTTCATCGGTAACAAAAGGATAGACGGCTAAAGTTTTATCATTATTTGAGATTACTTTAATTGCAAGCCTTTTGTTTTCTCTGTCCAAACCTATGGTTATGTATTCTGGACTTCCTAACAATTCAATACAATGTTTATTGAATGATAAGCCATTTGAGGTTAGGTTAATTGTAGGAATGTCTTTCTTTCCTATGTTAAAATCAAAGTTATTCATATAAATACTCCTTGTTCATATTTTTTTCTTGTGGATGATGTCCATATTATATCTAAACGCTTCCGAATTGGCAAGCATTTATTCGGAATAGTTGAGATAATATAAGCGATTACAAGGAGGCTTTTTGCGCTATATGAATAATTTTGTCGAAACGCTTTCGGAACTCATGGAAGAAAGAGAATTATCGTCTAAGCAATTATCTAAAGCCGTTGGGATAAGCGAATCTACAATAAGCTGTTGGATGACTTCCGCAAATTCAATTTCATTAAAACATCTTATTGTTTTGGCGGATTACTTTCAATGCTCAATTGATTATCTTTTGAGGCGAAGTGAAAACTATTTGCCTTTTACCATTCAACCGCTTATTCCTTTTTCAATCCGTGTCCGTGAAGTAATGAAAGAAAAAGGATATACCCGTTACCGTTTTGTTAAAGAGACAAGATTTGAAGAAGGTCATATTTATAAGTGGGATAAAGGCTCTGTTCCGCAACTCCCTACTTTTATCGAGCTTGCTAATTTATTCGGATGCTCTATAGATTATCTTTTGGGGCGAGAGAGATGATTTAATTAAGGAGAAATTCAGTTGAAAGAGTTATCGGCACAAATTAAATTAAAAAATGGCAACCTAAAAACAATTTATGTTGAGGTTGAGGACGAACTTGCGGAATTCTTAAAGTCAAAAACCAAAGAAGAAATACATAACTTTATTGTCTTTGAATACGAATCTAAATTGACCGAACGTAAAGAAACAAGACGGCATACATCTGCTAACATGCTTTATGAAAAAGGCATAGATTTTGAGGACTATAATCAAGATACGGAATCTGTTTTAGATTCGGAAAAAAAATATAATAGAGACTTAGAACTCGAAAAACTGCAAAAGAAAGTGTTTGCAAAATATCTTACCGAAAGGCAAGCGGAAGCCTTTTATCAGTTTGTAATCCTTAAATATAACAAGACTAAGATTGCAAAGAGTATCCCATCTATTTACTGTAGCAAACGAAACACCCAGCTCTTTCGCTAAAGCTTGTTGGCTAAGAAATAATTTTTCTTTAACGTATGAGATTTTTTCAGAAAAAGTCATAATAAATACTCCAGTAAATTTGACATTATTATAGCATAATTATTAAATTATTGCAACATGTATTACAGACTCTATTCCAGTAAAACGAAAAATCCGAACCCTTCACCTATAGGTATTGGGTTCGGATTATATTCGCTTGGCGGAACAGAAAATGGTGATCAAATCAAATACCACTACATAGACGGTTCGGCTACAAGACATAACATAGTTCAAAACGGCAGCGCATTTTACGATACTAGTGGTTTGGGATTGCTGTTAGAGGAAATTTCTGGTAATTCAGGACATTACGGTACATATTATGCCGCAGGAGATGTGCGAAATGCTGTCAGAAAGCTGACAGATAGACAAGGTAATATGCTGTTTTTTGACAGTCTAGGCAGACTTGCTGCGACCAGAAGTGTATTTTATTCGGGAAATAAATTTGAATATGCCGATTCAAGTACTAAGCTTGCTTCGGTTACTACCGCAGCACTATCAACAACAAATGCGGCACAAACCGAAAGAACGGCGAAGTTCTTTTATAATTCAAATGATTTATTAGATCATATTGAATATGGTATATACAGTGGAGGAACCTTTAAAAGCGAAGACAATCCATCGATTTCTTTTGTATATGACTCAGATTTATATAGTTTGAAAAAGATTACCAAAAGTAAAACAATTACAGCGAAGGATATAATGGAAGGAGAGAATAGGGCCGTTGGAACTTATGTTTCAAGAACAATTGCAGAATATGGTTATTTAAATGGTTTATTATACGAAACAAAAGACCTCGGTGGGCAAGTATTAAGATTTGTATTTTCAGGCAGTAAAATTGGAACAATCTATGAAGGCGCTTACAATAACTCGAATGTTTTCCAAACAAGGCGTTCCGATACTATCAACTACGTTTCCGGCGTACAAACAAAGGTTACTAACGATAAGGGTGTATATATCGTCTATAACATGAACGATAAAGGTGAAATGTATTCGGCGTTTGAAGAAAACAGCAATTATTCTTATGCGGTTTCGCCACAACCTGACGGTTATGGATACGGCCAATATTTCGAAACGGAATTAACACATGATGCTTGGATTGGGCAAAATAATAACGTTGCAACTTCGGGGGTAAAAAGTGCGGTTTCCGAATGGTTTAACCAAAAACAGATTGTAAAAATTAACGGCGGTGGCGCGGGTGTTAATAGATGTTTGTATACGACCATCAAAAATTACAGCCTAATTAATATTGAAGGCGAGAGCAGTGTAGGAGCACAAACATTTACTTTGTCTTGTTGGGCAAAAATAGATACTACAAAAACGAATAAAGATAATAATATTGGATTAGCATTTTATGTTGATTATGACAAAAACGGGAATACAGCAGAGCGTTTTTATGCGCATATTGATCCTAAACTCAAGGGATGGCAATTTGTTTATACAACAGTGAAAATAGATGCGAAAGCTGTAAATTGGGCGGATTTAAGAATTAATAACAACAGCTCTGATGCTGTGCTTTATGTTGCCGACGTAAGAATGGTACAGGGCGGAATACCTGAATATAAAATATGGGGACGATATTCGGATAACAGTACAGTTGGTTGGACAGATTTGAAAAAAATACGCAGTTTAGGTATTGTTAAAGGCAATAACGTTCAGCAAATTAATCTTAGTGATGACATACAATTTACAGTAACAGATATAGAGCAAACAAGGAAAAATCGTTATCTTGCAAATGGTTATCCTTACAACTTAAGCTTGAATAATGGCAAAAGGCTTATTTCCAATGTTAATGATGTAACGTTAAGCGAGAATACAAACGGTGCGCCGAATTCAGATCCTAATAAAGATTATCTTGGGCATTTTTATACTGAACAATTCAGCGGCTTTAAGGATAACATAAAGGTTGAAACGTGGACAAATTTCGGATACGATTCAATTTCAGAAAAACGTTATATGCTTACTGAAACTAAAGGGCACAAAAATGGTGTTTTAAAAGATTTGGAACAAACATGGGTTGGGTTCGACGGATTGTCGCTCTATCGTAAGGACGGCTATAATGTTGAAACCAGTTATACTTATGATCGATGGGGCAACATGACTCGCATGCAAATGAAAAGTCCCGGCGGCAAGGTATGTTATTTAGATAATAAGTACGACACTAACGGCGAGCATGTTATTGATACTTGGGATAGCCGCAACAGCGGAACATCAAACACGATTCCAAGCAATACATCAGTAACGAATACTTTACTGAATCCTTCCGGGCTGACTTCAAGCATTACTTTACCAAAAGAAGATTCGGCTGCGATTAAGGACAAAAAAACCTCTTTTGGTTATGACGCTTTGAAAGATTCGCTGAGCAAGGTGAATGCGTGGACTGATGGAGGGACAAGCGGCGTCGAAAACAAAAACGAATTGTTTTTTAACTCCAAGGGTGAATTAGAAAAGCTGGCGCACAACGGAACAAACTTTGACTTTGAATACGATCATTTTGGGCGCGTAAAAACGTTTAAAGTAGCCGGGACACAGGTTTTAAGCAAGACATATACTTCCGGCCAAAGCAATACAGAAGAAACGACTTATGCTAACGGCTTTACTAATATAGATACAACTGATAAATATGGTCGTGTTACCAAAACTGCAAGTAAGATTGGCGCGACTTCTGATAAGGACGCTACAATAAATTATTACGATAAAAAACTCAAATCGTCGTCCGCCGCACAAATCAGAGGGATAACCGATAACTTTGATGGCTCGGTATCAAATTTTTATACTAATGATAACGACAAGCTCATGTCGTATGAAACTGCATTAAACGGTATAAAACTTAGTGTTACAGAAAAAACGCCGGACAATCCTTTGTCCAATATGGAACAATCGTTGCAGCAAAATGTCATTGTTGAGGAACCGGCGCTACTCAGTCAAAGAAAAATTACATATACCAATAAAGCATGGACAGATGAGAAAATTTTTAATCCAAAATTAAAAAAGACGTTAGCATCATTACAAAGGGATTATGGCGGTGGTTATTTTTATGCAAAAACTGAAACGGATTATGATTACGATGATTTAGGACGTCCTAATCGGGTTTACAGAACACTGAGTGGTGATATTCTTAGCAGTACTACGAGAACAGTTGATTCAACATTAACTTATTTTGAAAATTCCGCTATTACAAGCGGCACTACCGATTTTATTAAGAACCACTCAATAGGCGGAATGAGCTTTGACTATACCTATCATCCTAGCGGCCAAATAAAGAGTGTTAAAAAGGGCAGCGTCACTGAAACTTACGATTATGACAAAATTGGGCGGTTATCTAAGTATACAAAAGACTATGCAACAACAAGTTTTACCTATGACGCAGGCGGGAATGTGTTAAATGCATCCGGAAGCAGTTCAAAAAGCTTTGCGTACAGCGGTGACCGGCTAACAAACTACAACGGACAAAGCGTAAGTAATTATGATGCATGCGGTAATCCAAGAAATTATCGCGGTTCTACAATGGCTTGGACGCGTGGGCGACTGCTTAAAAGCTATAAAGGTGTCGAATATACATATAACAAAGACGGACTTCGCACGAGTAAGAAAACGACAAATACAACAAATTTGAAAAACTTTAATTATAATTACGTATACGATGGCAATAAACTCATATCCGAACGATGGAACAAGGATATAGGAACCGCCGCCAACCCCAAGATTGTACCCGCGTACAATTATTATTTATACGACGCAGCTGGACTTGCAAGATTTATACATGTTTATTACGATGGTGATCAGGCATCAAGTGTAGATTTGATAGTTATAACAGATACTTTTGGCACAGTACATGAACTAAGACATCGACATACAAATAATGTTGTTGCAAGTTTTAGCTATGATGCATGGGGCAAATGCACTGTAAATACACATGGTTATGCCGACTATTCGCCACAAGCAATATTTCCATTCAGATGGAAAGGATATTATTTCGATATAGAGAGTGGGTTTTATATGGTATATATAAATGGTAAAACTCGCTATTATGACCCTACCATTATGCAATTCCTTGATGCCGCAAGTCCTGATGAGTTAGACCCTCTGACAATCGGCGGACTAAACCCATACAGCATTTGTGCCGCATTCGGAGTAGATAATCCATTGCAGATACCGCCGAACGGACATAACATATCTACGAGTTTGCCACTAGTGGCAGATGGTGAGAGTTCCAGCGGTAGTGGTTGGACACCGCCAAAATGGCTCGGATGGGCAGTATCAGGTTTGCAACTTGCAGCAGGCATAGGACTAATGTTTGTTCCTGGTGCGCAAGGCTTTGGAGCGATGATGATTGCAGGCGGTGCAATAGGACTTGCGAGTAATGCTTTCGGCAGTAGTATCGGCGGCGGCATTGGCTCAATGATGAACGGCGGCGGCGCAATAGGCGTTGGACTAAGTTTGATGGGTTTGGGTGGTCCTATTGGGATTGCGGGAGGAGTATTGGCGCTTATCGGTGCAGGAACAATGGCTTTCGGCGCAAACGAAATTGCTTATGGAATTACTGGAAATAACTATATCCAAGAGTGGACAGGGATGAGCGATTCGTGGTATAATGGATTATATTTAGGTTTAAATATTGCATCGGCTGTTGGACAAATTGCAGGAAGAGCTTATCAATTATATCATGATAGAGTTCCTATTATAAATAGTAAAACAGGAGCTAATAAAGGTTACACCTATATGAAAAATGGCGATAAGTTATATAGTGTTCATACAAGCCATGGTGGTACTATGAAATTTCCGCACTATCATGGTTGGGTCGGTAAAGACCCAACTGGCGGACATTGGAGCTACTGGCGTTTGTTATGGTGGTTTTTAACAGGGAGGTAAGATGTGGATAAAATGAACAAATGGGCACGAAAAAAACTAGATAAAAGGACTGCTATATTGAAACAAAGACCTTACGAGGGGTTGACTTTTTCGGAAAAACTGGAAATAATTTATGAGAAACTTAGTCATTATCCTAGATTGTCTAAATTAACTTATGATGAGTTTGTTATGTTGTGCTCAGTCGATGATTCTGCTGAATTTTATTATCAAGAAAAAGGTTATGGAGTTGGATGCGAACCTAATAACTTAAAAAAGAGAATTTTTCTCATCGGAGTTAATTATGAGGATGATAAATGCACATGGGAAAAAGAAGAAATCTATTCATCTTTAGACGAACTGTTAGAGCAAGTCAGAATTGACGGAAAAACAATTAAAGAAATATGGAATGAAGTAATTTGTTGATTTTCGAAACTCCATCCTAAGAACAAAATAATTAAATAAACACGAACAACAATTTCAAAGATAATGTCAGACGGCTACCCGAGATGAATGGGTAGCCGTCTTGTCTTTTATGGCATGTGTTACTTTTAAGTTATTCTTCCTTACCTTTTGGTACATTAAAAGCGATTTTACGGCTTGATTTCCATAACAAATACAGTAAAAATCCTGCCGTTTTCCATTTTGAAAACAAAATGTTTCGGCTGTTCGCTATCGTCATATTGGATATTTGCTTTTTCATCAACATCTAAGAGCAGCGTTTCACCCAACAAATAAAGTAGTTGAGTATCCGACAACTCTTGAGTTAATTGCTTTAGTATTTCCTTAGTGGATTCTTTGCTTTGCGACATAATATGTAGCTTACCTCCTAATAAAATTTTACAATCGCGCGCTTGATTGTTGCTTCTATATTATAACGCGACGCCATTTCCAAGGCAAGACTTTTGGGCGTGTATTGGAGATAATTTTAATGAAAGGAGGCGTTTTTTTATGGATAATTTGTCGAAGTTTGCCGAAAGGCTTTCCGAGCTTATGTTTGACGCAAAAATCAAGTCTGAACAGCTCGGCGCGGCTATTGGCATCTCAGGCTCAGCAATTCGGCGTTGGCTGCGCGGGAGTGGAGTTATAAACCTAACTAACCTTGTAACTCTTGCGGATTATTTTCGTTGCTCTATTGACTATCTTGTTGGTAAAACTGAAAATTACATAACTATTACCCCAAAGCCGCTGCCGCCTTTTTCTAAGCAAATCCGCAAAGTTTTAGAGGAAAAGGGGTTGTCACGATATGCTATGACTAAAAACACAAAATTCAAAGATAAGTATTTTTGGAAGTGGGATAAAGGCACTATTCCTATGTTGCCGAACATTCTTGAATTAGCCGACATCTTAGATTGTTCTATCGACTATCTTATAGGGCGCGAATAAGGTATGTCGAAAAATTTTATTAAACCATTAAAAACGCTTGACAGTAAATTTTGTATATGATAATCTATACAAACCATGGAATTATGTATGGTGTGATAAAATGGGGATATTATAATATTTTTTCTTGTGGCTGTCTCTATTTTATCCAAGAGGTGCGATTTTTCGCCCCTTTCATGGCTATATTATAGGGAGCATTCTACCCTTTAAGTAAACTCAACAATTTAATATTAAATAGTTTGAGGAGTCCGATTTTTTTGGACTCCTTTTCCTATTTGCCGTTAGTTTTAGGGGAGTAGTCTGTCTTTTAGGAATACAGCCACAGGGAACAAAAAATATATAACGGAGGTAATGTAAATGACGTAGTAAAGAAGAAAACCCGAACAAAAACGACAAGGAGGTGCAGAGGTAAAAGGTATAAAAAACTGTTGCTATTTACAATGAAAAGTAAGGCAGGATAAGGGAATTGCCACAAACAAGTTTTTTGGCAATTCCGACACTCGCAAAGCGAGTATTCACAAGGCGGGAAACCCGCTTTGAAATGTACCCAAAAATTAAATTTCAGGAGGTAAAATTGGGAAGAAAAAAGACAATAACGGACAGAGGCGCAAGACAGTATATTCGCATTGAAAACATAAATATGTGGGAAATCATAGAAAAGATTGCGACTCAAGACGGATACAAAAATAGCTTTAACAGAATCATTAACGAGGCATTATTCTATGGCTTACCAAAGCTGTACGCAGCCGTATTTAGCATACCTGAAGAAGATGATAAACCGGAAATCCAACCTATAAAGCAAGATATTACGGGAGAGCATTTTCTCAAAATGGTTAGGCTTTTAAGAGAAGTAATCATCAACGAAAATATTAACAAATCGCTTATGTGTTCCCTGTTTAATCTGAAAGAAATCGAGCTTGAAGGAACGGAAATAGGCAAGCAGTTTTCTAAAGGGAATTTTCAAGACACGCCTGATTGCCTTTGGGATTATGAGGTCAGGGAGCTAAGGAAACTTAGAGACAAGGAGGAATGAAGCCCAAAACAACCTAAAAACTTAATAAAAACAATTTGTAAGAACGCATTGACGGGTAAATTCGGAAGTGCGTTTTTGTTTGTTAAAAACAGAGGAGGATGTCTATGCCATAAAAAGCAATCAAAAAAATCCCGCTGTCGCAGGGATAAATCGAACATTGAAAACTGAATAAAAAATATTTTTGTCTGCCATCGCAGACACACAAGGAGCTAAATTTTATTGAACAACCAAAACACTAACTTAATAATACCAACCGAAAAAACAATGTCGAGTAATAAACCTACCTCAAAAAAAGAACCTGTGAAATTTATTATTAAGGAATCCTTTAAGAGTATAAAAAATTTAGAGGACATTTTTACAGACATTGTGCTTTCAGAATACGACAGCGGCAAATATAAAAACAATTAGGCTGCTAAACGAGTTAATTTCAATCTAAATTATTGGACAGGGGGAACAGCAATGAGATATAATATATACAATTATCTTATGACATTGTTGTTCCCAAAAGGAGGTTAAATGGAACAACAAGAATTTTACAAAGCGGCTATATATTGTCGCTTAAGCCAAGATGATGGACAACAGGGCGACAGCTCAAGCATACAAACACAAAAGGCAATGTTAAGCAAATTTGCCGAAGAACAGGGTTTTTACATTCATGACACCTATATCGATGACGGTTACAGCGGACTTAATTTCAACAGACCCGATTTTCAAAGACTGTTAAACGATATTGACGACAAGAAAGTCAACCTTATAATTACGAAAGACTTGTCAAGATTGGGCAGAGATTACATTCAAACAGGCTATTATACGGAAGTATATTTTTCTGAACGCAAAGTACGCTACATAGCCCTTAACGACAATGTTGACACGATACGGCAAGACAATGACATTGCCCCATTCAAAAACATTCTCAACGATATGTACGCAAGGGATTTGAGCCGAAAGGTACGCACCGCAAAAAGACAGCTAATGCACAAGGGATATTTTATTTGCGGACAAACGCCCTACGGTTACAAAAAACACCCTAACAACCACAACAAGCTAATTATAGACGAACAACCTGCCGAAATTGTGAAAGAGATATTCAGGCTTGCCATAGACGGAATGGGCTATGTCAAAATCGCAAAAGCGTTGACGCAGCGACAAATAACCATACCGTCAGAATACAAGGCAAATAACGGCGATACAAGGTTTTCACGCTATACTGATTGGCAAAGGCAAAACGGTCAATTTAAGTGGTGCAGGGCAACAGTTTATTCAATATTGCGTGATAGAGTTTATGCGGGCGATATGGTTAACGGTAAGTACCATATACCAAACTACAAGACCAAACGCCGAGTAAAAAGCTCTGAGGACAAGCTTGTAATTGTTGAGAACACCCACGAGCCGATTGTAAGCCGAGAAGATTATTTCCGTGTGCAAGAGATTATGAAAGCACGGCATTACCCACCAAAACGGCAATACGAAAATCTTTTCAAGAGTATAGTATTTTGCGGCGTATGCGGAAAACGACTGTCAATCACACACCAAAAAGGCAAAGAATTTTATCGTTGCAACAATCATTTTCTAAACCCCGAACAATGCGAACGCAATCAGCAAATTCATTACTTAGCGTTAAAGGACATTGTAACGGAGCGATTGAAAAAACTGTGTTTGAACTTCAAATTCGATGCGAATTTTTTTGACAATATAGTAAACGGTGCGAAGAAGTCCGTCAAAACAGAAAAGCTGATAGCCGAGAAAACCAAGCACGAAAAACGGCTTGCAACCCTCAAAAGAATAACAATGAAACTCTATGAGGACTACGCAAGCGGCGAACTTGATAACGACAGCTACACAGCGTTCCTACGGGAATACCAACAGGAACAAAAACAAATCAATGAGCAGATTGCCGTAATCGGCAAAAAACTCAATAGCGAAAATGACCAGGCTGAAAATCTTAAAAGGCTTATGGAAATAATCCATAAATTCGTAAACTTTACTGAACTTACGCCCACGATGATAAATCAATTGATAGAGCGTATAGACATCAAGAGAGCGAACGATAAGCCATACGATAGACAGCTTGAAATAAGTATAGTCTACCGATTCGTCGGAACGGCTATATGATATATATACCAAATGAAAGCCTGTTGAAACTGGGCTTTATTACATAAACGGTAACTGGTACGATCCTGAAACGGGCAGATATGTCAATGCGGGGACAATAGACCAACTTATAGCAGGAGCAGCCACCGTTAACGGACTTAACCTTTATACCTTTAACCTTAATGACCAAACAAATTATGTAGGCAATGCGCAAAACATTGATAGCGCATATGATTTGACATCACCATTAGATAAGAGGTATACTAAAAAAGACAGGTTCTGGCGAACCTTTAAAATGATACTGTTCCCTATTATCAGTATAGGTCTAATCGCATTAGGCTGGTGGACTGGCATCGGGGCTTTTGCGGGGATAGGAATAGCCGGAATAATCCTAGGAACCGCATTTACCTTGGCGGCGGCATATCTGATACTAGATAGTGTGGCGGTTATCTGCGAAGCTTTCAATTGTCACGGCTACAACTTTATGCGTGACGGCTTATACGGCGGCAATGCCAAACTTCACATGATAATGGCGTTTGTTGCTGTGGCTGTTATGATTGTCTGCTCGATTACCGCCGGCATTATACACAGTGTGCAAGCAAGAATGGCAGCTAAGGCGCAAACTGTGTTGAATGCGGCAGATGATGGAATAAAAGACATTAAATATTCAGATTTGCCCGATGAAGTTAAATCTGCTTATGATGCCTATTCCAAAAATGGATGGAAGGGTAACTATAAGGGGCAAACACCTGGAACAAAGGCCGGTGGGACATATGACAACATTCCTCCCAAGCTACCAACGCAAACTAGTTCTGGTTCGCCGCTAACGTATAGAGAATTTGATGCTGTAAACAAGGTCGCTGGAATGAGTAGAAATGCTCAACGGTTTGTGGTAAGCAATCAAATGACTGTTTATTATACGTCTGACCATTACTTAACATTTTTTAGAGTTATAGGAGGATAACGTGATTACTAACAAAATAGACCAAATATCAGAAACCGAGGCAAAAAAATTAATTTCAGCTTATGCACAAGACAAAAGCTTGTTTTTAGCGACTATTAATATGGCACGCATACAGACATGGGAACAATTTGCCGAAGCGTTAGGAAATGCTTTTCAGTTTCCCACGAGAGATGAGGGCTTTGATGGAACTCGCGATTGGATGCAAGATTTAGATTGGCTTAATAAAGAGGCTTATGCAATAATACTGCGCAATTACTCAAAATTATCTAATCCGGAATTCAGAAATTTGCTCAATAAATTTTTTAATTGCATTATTCAATGGTGGGAAAAAGATGTAATTCAATTCTGTATAGACGGAAAGGCAAAGCGTTTTAATGTTTATTTAGTAGACTGAAATTAAATAAAGACACCCTAATTATCTATTTGTCTATGATTCACTTTCTATATGATTTAATCCATCCAATATAATTGCAGCGAATGATGGAATAAAAGACATTAAGTTTTTGATTTGCCCGATGAAGTTAAGATCTGCATATGATGTCTATCGCGCTAGATCACTACAAGACATTTTTTAGAATCATAGGAGGATAACGTGAAGAATTTAAAAACCATGACAAAAGATGAATATGCAAAATTGAATAATAGCCTGATCAAACGAATGAAATAGTCATTTACTTAGTTATAAACCAACATTGTTAAAGGGCCGCTTGCAGAAATCTCAAGCGGTCTTTATACCTTATGCTTATCAATATAGCCAAGGAACAAGAATTTTAAATATGTTTGGAGTGTTTTTATGAAAATAAAAAAAGAAACCTTTATTGAAGAACTTATCAAAACATCTATTGCTCAAGGTGAAGCTTTTGAAGATACATGTATAGGTAAAACTATGAGCGAATCCAAAGCTATTCATAATTTGGCCAATAAACTAGGTGCAAAATTGCGAAAAATGGCGGACTTTCTCACAAATGACCCTGTTTTTGCAAGAGAAACGTTAGATAAGCTCATATTGGAAAATAACTATTATGTTATGTTTTGTACTGCGGGTTTCTTATGGGAATTTAATTACCGTATAAAAGATTGTTATCGTTTATTTGAAAAAGTAATTGAGAATAAAGAAAAAAAACATGGATTAACACTAATTGCTGCTGAAAATTTCTATTTAGCTATTAAAGAAGACCGCCTTAAAAGGCGTAGAGAATTTCCCAAATTAGATTAATTTCATAAGATGTTTGAAGGAGGACGAGTGAAAATTCGTCCTTCTGTTTTGCAAACTATCGAATTCGCTTATGACTAGACATCACCATTAGATAAGAGGTAGCCGTATTTTGGGTACATTAAGTAAGGCATTTGGAAGTAAAACTGAATGCTTTTTCAATGTCCGAATTTTAGCGGCTAATATCTTGTGGAGTGAATCAAGATGGCAAAAAGTTTTACAAGCAAATATTTGCTCAAGCAGACTTGAACCAAGATTCGGGTGAAATGGCCGTCAATAAATTTATACAAATTGGATTTTGATAAAAGATGCTGTCAAAGTAAATTCTAAAAATAAGAAATGGCATTAAAATTGGATTTAAAAAATAATATCAAGATGATTCCAATAAAAACCCATATTTCTATTGTCTTATATATATGAGAGATAAAAAGATTAATGATTAGGTTGTATCGCGCGATAAGGTTTATACTGATATAATCCCTCCCATCATAGACGAAAGATTATTCAAAGCCTGTAATCTAATTATGGACGAACATAAACATAAACAACGTGTAATTGTAGAAGAAAAGCCTTATATATTAAGCGGAAAACTCTATTGCGGTTATTGTAATTCCTTTATGACAGCCGAAGGCGGCACGAGCCATACGGGAAAGGACTATCACTATTATAAATGTTTTAAGAGAAAACGCTTAAAGAACGAATGCCTTAAGAAAAATATTGCCCAAAAGGTTTTAGAGAATTTAGTTTTTGAGAAAACTATTGAATTTGTCTTACAACCGCATATTATATCCTTGATAGCCGAATTGGTTGTCAAGAAATTCAACAGCGAAATTGCCAAAACAGACAGAATTATTACGCTTGAAAAGGAACTCAAAGAGAAAGAAAAATCTATAAGTGCGATACTGAAAGCCATAGAGCAAGGTGTTGTAACAAAGTCAACCCAAAGCAGACTTTTAACACTTGAACAAGAAAAGGACGAAATCGAGAACCAATTATTTGTAGAAAAATCCCGTCAAATAAAACCGTTAGAGGTTGATGAAGTCAAGGCATTCCTTAATTACTATGCTCGTAAGGAATATAAAAACGACGAAGAAAAAAATGACTTCTTCAATAACTTTATTAATCGTGTTATCCTCTATGATGAAAGGGTAATTATTTAACGAATAACTAACCCAAACGCGGGTAACAAGCATATCGTAAGCCGCGCCGCTGTTAAAAGCTGTATTTGCTTTTATTTTTGCAATATATAGCGTGTCGTTAATGCCTATCGAGCGCACTTTGTAACTGCCAAACATAAGATAATAGTTTTGCAAGCCGCCCGTTGAGCGTTCAACTAAATCTAAGCGGCGTTTTAAGCTGTCCTCAAATACTTCGGTTTCATCATCATAATAAAGCGGCTGTGAATCGTTTGTATAAGTTACTCCCGCCATAGAAAACACCATGCCTGTAACGCGGTTGTAATATAATTGATTTTCGCCACCGTCATACACATACATTTTTTCTGTTGCGGTTGCCGCTGTTGCCATGACTGAAATTGAGGATAATCCAGCCTTTTGCGATATTGTTATAGCTTGCGTGTCGGCTTGCGTTTCTTTAGCGTGAGCCGTAGAGCTTACGGGGAAAAACCCCGTAAGCACACAGCTAAACACTAAACAGATAAGAAGTATACGCCCTATATTACGCCTTTTTCTTTCTGTACGCACCATAGCCCACACCCCCTAAAACGAGTGCGGCGGCAAGAATAACGATAGTAATAATCCCGCCGCTTGAACCGAACCACGCGCCGACCTTTTGCCAAAATGTTTGAGATTCTATTTTCGTTTCTGTGAATTTTGCGTAAACAGTTGTATTGTTTGTCAGCTTGTCCGTAGACAATACGGGGCGGGTAAAATCATCATCATAATACCAACCCTCAAAATCATAGCCGCTAATATTATCTGGCACACGCAAGCTGTTAAGCGGTGAATTATAGTCAAGTAAATCCTTTGCTATTTCTTCACCGTTTACAATGTAAGTGAGCGAAATAAAAACAGAAAAATCCGACGAGGCATATAACGCCATGCTTTGTATGACAGCCGATTCCATGTCAGCCGTTTCTGTCAAACCCGCGTCCAAAAAGAGCGACACAACTTCAAGCGTACTCATATTTACAAGGTAAAATTCATTAAACAAAGTGCCGTATTCTACAACCATTTCGCTATACACTTCGCCGTCAACGTAGAACGTAACGGAATATTTAAGTATTTCCCATTTTGCATAATACGTTCTGTTTCCGATAGAGCCTGTCGGAATTGTTACTATTGCCATACCTGTTAAATCCGTGTTATCGTGCCAGCCCTTAAACTCATAACCCGCTTTAGTCGGAGTGGGGAGCGTAACTATACCGCTTTCTATTGTAAAAGCTGTTGTTTCTCCCGTCATTTCACCGCCGCCGACATTGTAGGTGATTGAATAGTTTATAGCCGTAAATTTTGCGTATACGGTTTTATTGCCCGTTGAGCCTTTAGTAATTCCCGTCACTTTACTGCCTGTAAACATTTCAGTTTCATACCAACCGTCAAAGGTGTAACCGTTTTTACTGGGGTTCGGATATGATATATTTACGCTTTCTATCGTATAGCTTATCGCTTGCCCTGTCATACTGCCGCCGTTTAAGTTATACGTTATGCCGTAAGAAATAACGGTATATTTTGCGTAGTATGTTTTGTTGCCCATAGAGCCTTTGGGAATACTTGTAACAGCGTTACCCGTAAAACTGCCGTTTTCATACCAGCCGTTAAAGGTGTAGCCGTTTTTAACAGGTGTCAGCAGAGTTATGTTATTTGATTCAATATTGTAACTTGTTGTTTGACCGCTTAAACTGCCTCCGTTAGTGTTATACGTTATGCTGTAAGTTATAGGGTTGAATTTTGCGTATAACTGTGTATCTGTATAAATAGGGTTACTGCTGTTATACGGTTGCGTAAGTGCCGCGTCATAGTACCAACTGACGAAATTATATCCCGCTTTTGTAGGGTTAGGCGGCAAAACGGCTTGAACCGATAAACTTACTGTTACGCCGCCCGTACCGCCTACGGTAGTACGCGCATAAGTTTCGTTATTCGGATTTTTGTCTATATCCGTACACAAATTTACAATCCAATTTTGCGCTTGGTCGGTAGTTGTTTGACCTACTTTTGCTAAGTTTGTTGTAATATACATACTGTAATTCGGATAGCTTACGAGAGCATCATATAAAGCCGAACTTATTTCATATTCGCTGTTAGGGGCTGTAACATAGCCAAACCAATTACCTTGAATACCGACATATAAATCCTTTGTGCCTGTTAATGTCGCGCCCGTAATGGTTACATATTGACCGCTGTAAACATTTGCGCCCGATTTCGGCATGAAATAAAGGTATAACGTGCCGTTAAATATAGGCGTTACCGCTTGAGGCGTATAACCCATTTCATATGAATCTGGTCTGTCATACATATAAACGCACATACCCAAACGGTTAGTGCCTGTCGGCATTGATACTTTTATATATTTTTTCGAGATTGCAACCCCGTCTGCCGCCGCGTTTGCTGTAATCGGATTGCCGCCGAGCATAAAGCCGAAAATGACTGCCAAAAGCATTAAGCAACTAAAGATTATAGCGGTTAAATTATTTTCTGACTTTAAAACTTTTTGTTTTTTCATTGATTTTTAACTCCTTTTTTTATTTTTGTCTTATAAAAACAAATAGCGGCTAATCGGTATTTTTGGCACAATTCTTTTGCTTGCCCCTTTGGGCTATTGCCCGTTACCGATTGCCGCCGATTTATTTTATATGGACGGTTTTAATTTTTAGGCTTAGTAAACCCTAAACGCTCCTTGACCTTGTTTTCAGATGTTTTTGCGCCCTGTCTAAAACACGCTTTTTCGCTGTCGCTCATATCCGCATATTTACGGAAAGTAGGTTGAAAGCCGTTGTTATCGTTTCCGTTATTTGCGGGTGCGGCGGGTTTGCCGCTGTTTTGCTTTTTGTCTGCCATTGTGTTTGCTCCTTTGGGCGTAACGCCCTTTTTTGAATTTGTGTTGACTTCTCTTGTTACCATAATGAGAGTGCCGCCGCCGTTAGAATTTTTGGCATAAGTGCCTTGATACCCTTCGGGTATTTTGTTGTTTGCCATACGCGCCCCGTTAAGCCTTCGGCTTTTCGATACCGAGTAATTGACATTGTGTGTCGTTAAGGAATAACATTTGACTGACTGTAAATTTTTCCGTGCCTTTTATGGTTAATTCAAGCGCGGTATATGCTTTACCCGTCTTTTTGCTCGTTCCGTTTTTCCATTCCGCTTTTACGATTTTGATGTCCATTTTGTTTTTTACTTCCTTTTTTTATTATTTTTTTCGCCGCCTTTAAGTGTTCGCGACCACTTTTAAGCTGGCTATAACACCCGTGCCAAGAGGCATTCGAGGGTGTTGCTTCGTAGGGTGGGGCTTGTCTTAGCAGATGCCGAGTACCAGCGGCTAACCCCAAGCCGTATGAAAAAAGCTAGTGAAAATAAACACAGTCCAATAATTCTTGCGTTGCCTCTATCGTTATAGCCCACAGCTCCACGCTTTTGCGCTGTGCAATACACTTATAAAAGTGCCTAAATGCCGCCGCTATATCCGTAAAATACTTGCTCCGCTGGTTACATTCCGTCCGAAATCTAATCGCTGTCATTTTCACTTACTCCTTTTTCCGCTTGTAGTTTTTGACTGTATTTTTCGCTTACAAAGCCGGCAAAGCTGGTTAGCATTTTTTCCTCACAGGGTGCTAAACCGCTGGCATTAAGTTTGTCAACCTCGATAAAAAGAGGTATTGCCGGATAGTGCTTGCCCGTAGGCGTTCTTAAAGCAGTTACGCCAACTTGTATGTAATGCTTTTGGCTCATTTGCTTTTTACCTCGCTTTTGCCGTTATACTTTTTGGGGACAGTTTGCCGCTTATTCCGTCTGTCGTTTTCTTTTTCCTCTTTATCCAATTCTTTGAGCAAGGTAAAATGCTCCTCGCTGACCTCAACCTCGCTAATAGTGCCGTCGCAAAATTTGTATCTGTATGTTGGCATTTTTTCACCGTCCTTTCTGTTTCAGTAGGGGTAGAACAAACCCCTCTAACTTATAGGAGATGAAAACACGGTTTTACAAGGTTGTTTATAAAAATTTTGCAAAATATTTTTGCAAAGCTTTTTTTATCGTCAAAAGCTGTTGATTAACGGCTTGATGGCTTATTCCAAAAATTTGCGCTATTTCGCTTTCTGTCTTTTCCTCATAGTAGTAAAGCTGAATAAGCCACCGTTGCTTGTCCGACAAATGAGATAAAGCCGCAAGTAAAATTTCTTTTTCCTCACGGGCGATATAATCAGCCTCGACATTAACGGTGGTGTCCGTAGGCTCCCAGCCCGTTTCATCTTTCAAAGCCTCGATTGACACTTCTTTACGTGAGCGGTATTTTCGCGCCTCGTTTTCGTCCTCGCGCTTAAAATCCGCCAGCAATTCTGCTATTGCAGAATTTACGTTGATTTCGACGGTTTTTCCGTCAGTTAATTTGTAAGGTTGTTTCCTACGACCGCAGGGAGCAATGTCCCGAATGCTTCTTTGATTTGACATTATTTTGAAAACCCCGATTCTTTATTTCGGTTTTTTCAAAACGGCTAAATTAGGACATTTTTCGCAAAGAAAAAGCCCGACCGGCCAAGACTAAATCTCGGCTAATCGGGCTTAAAAAAACTGATAAAAAAGAACCCGACAAACTTTCGGAACTAAACCGTGAGAATTTAGTCCAAAAAATTTGTCAGGTTCTTACTCTTTCTAAGAGAGTTTCAACACTCTGCGGCAAATGTCAGCTATAAACGAAACGTGCGCTTACAACTCCAATATTCACTTGCAAAAAACAAACGAATGTTAGAAGTGTCAAAGTATAAAAAAAGAATTGAGTTTGCCATAATAGCCCTCCGAAAATAAACAATTATTTTTTACTTTCGTAACTCAATTCTTTTATCTTATAGTAAACTTGTATAGGTTTTACTTATGTAGGTTCTGCTTTGTTAGACAAAATTCTTTGCACAAGAATTTTGCCGTCCTTAATCTCAATAGTCATTTTTTCGCCGCATTTAGGGCAATGTATTTCTATATTTGAGCCGTCGCCAGCTTTTAATAACTTATACCCGCAAGTCGGGCAGATTGTATAGTAATTCATTTACATATCCTTTTTCTCATATAGTTTGTATGAAACGAAGCAAGAAACCATCAAGAAAGCTATACCTGCAAGCAATGCGCTTATGCTTAAAATAGCGGCGTTCTGTGTTACACCATCAAACATACTTGTAAGCGAAAAATTCCAATTCGTTAACTTTGTAATCGTAGGAATCATTACTATTAAAGCAAGAACCACAAACAATGGTATCATTGCTACCATTTTTGCTTTAGTATATCCAAGCTTAAAATATATCGGATATTGCAAAGAAACAATAAATGACTCCACTGCAAACAATACGCATAAAAGTAAAAGCAATTGCGAGATAATTATTTTTTCTCCTATTATTGCAGACAATGCTACCGAACACCCCAGAGCTAATAAACCGCAAGCGGCGATAATAATTAAGATAAATACATAACGCCCTATTACTATTGATTTTCTGTTTATTGAAAGCGTTCCGTACAAAATATCAAGGTGATTTTTATCAATTACGGCAAAAGGATATGACATTACAAGCATAACCATTATCATAAAATATGACGACAATGTTTCAGATGATTTGAATATAAATCCCATTACTATGCCAAGTGCAAGCAGAATTATAACCGATTTGGTATACGGCTTAATTAATCTGATGTCTAAGCCTACACAAGAGAGAACCTTATTCATATTTCTTACCTCCAATATTGAAACGGACTACTATTTCGTCCAAATTACTGCGTTCAATTATTAACTGCTTTGGAAATCCGCTTAAAGCCTGTCTGTCGATAATCCCTTCAAAGCCTACATTGTATTCTTGATAGCCTATAATTGCCTTTTTTTGCTCAGTAGACAGTAAGCCTAAACCGCCTTTGACTATAACATATTTTTCTAACAGCTTATCTTTTGTATCCGAATACATAATTCTACCGTTATTAATAAAAGTAATATAATCTGCTATTTTTTCCAAGTCCGTGGTGATGTGAGTAGAAAACAAAACTGCTTTATTTTCGTCGGAGATAAACGAACTTAATATTTCCATTAATTCGGCTCTTGCAACCGCATCTAAGCCGCTCGTTGGCTCGTCCAAAAGAAGCAGTTCAGCGTTATGTGACAGAGCGCAGGCAATCATTAATTTCATTTTCATTCCGCGCGAAAGTTCTTTGACTTTCTTCTTTGCATCTAATGAAAAATCGTGAAGCAATTTATGATATTTTGCACTGTCCCATTCGTAATAAAAAGGCTTTAACGCTTTTTCTACTTCTAATAGCGTCCAATCTTCGACATAGAAAGGGTTATCCATAACTACGCCGATTCTCTCTTTAATTTCAGTTTCGTATTTGAGATTATCTTTGCCGAAAATCTTAATTTCGCCGCTTCCTTTTGAAAGCATATTTAATATAAGTTTTATTGTCGTTGTCTTGCCGGCTCCGTTAGGTCCGATAAAACCCATAATAAAGCCTTTCGGTAGTTTGAATGAAATGTCTGCAAGTAAAGTTTGCAAATTTTTTATTTACCTTTAGTAGTTCCAAAGCGTAATCCATTTATTTATTCTCCTTAATTAAAACATCTAAAATTTCTTTCAGCTCAATATCTGATAATTGTATTATTTTTGCGCCAATTATTGCGGAAGCCAAATGCTCTTCAATTTCCCTTAGCTTTTGTTCACGGATAAAATCATTGTTTTTGGGCAGAACATAACAACCTTTGCCTTGCACATTTGTAACAAAACCTTCTTCCGCTAAATCGTTATAAGCCCGCATTGTTGTTATCACGCTAATTTTCAAATCATGCGCCAATTGTCTTATTGAGGGCAAAAGATAGCCTTCAGTTATTTCTCCGTTTATAATTGCGCTTCTGATTTGCTCTTTTATTTGCTCATAAATTGCTATACCTGATGTGTTTGAAATAATAATATTCAATACGCAAACCTCCGCTGTTAATTTTACAATATAAACAGTATAATCACTATATAAACAGTTGTCAAGCGTTTTATATACTGCTATAATAAAAATGTTTCTATTTATTACGGAGTAATTAACTTTTATCAATACCGCCAGCGAGTTTACGGCTTGTAAAGCCCCTTTCGCGGCATAACAAGGAAACCCGTAAATATAGAACTGTGTAAATGATTTTGTTATTTAATTATTTACGCCCTTATTATTCCACGGTGGGCTTGACAAGCCTATTCCCTTGTGTTTTTGCTTCGCCTTGCCGATAGCAACTCAAAGGGGATAAACCCCTTTAAGTAGCTATCGGGGCAAATCATAACACAAGGGAATCACTCGCTAACGGTAAATAAATATTTAATATTTTTTGCCTCAGCAATCTAAAGAGGATATACCCAAAAGACAAGCCGAACCGAAAAAAAACAAGGAGTAAAAAGAGTATGGAAAACGGAGTAATTTACGCAAGGTACAGCAGTCAAGGGCAGAACGAGCAAAGCATTGACGGACAGCTACGCATTAACAATGAGTTTGCCGCGCAAAGGCAAATCAAAGTTTTAGATGTGTATATTGACAAAGCCAAAACGGGAACAAACGACAACCGCCCTGATTTTCAGCGTATGATCGAGGACATCAAAACAGGCAAATATAAAGGGCTAAAATATGTTATCGTGTATATGTTTGACCGTTTCGCCCGAAATCGCCTTGACAGCATGATGTATAAGGAAATTTTACGCAAGCATGGCGTAAGGGTAGTATCCGCGCTTGAACCCGTCAGCGAGGACGAGGGCGGCGAATTTTACGAAATGTATTTAGAATGGAGCGCGGAAAAGTACAGTACAAAGCTAAGTAAGCGTGTCCGCGACGGGCTTGACACCAGCGTTTCAAATGGTACGTTTTGCGGCGGTTATCTTATTTACGGGTACAAGATACGCAAAGAGCCGATAGCGGGGAAAAATGACAGATACATAAAATATGTAGAGATTGACGAGCAAGCCGCCCCCGTCATACGCTTTATGTTTGAGAAATACGCCGAGGGCGTATCACTACACGCAATAGCCCAAGCATTAAACGCGCAAGGTAAACGCTTTAACGGCAAGCTATTTACGGGCAGGACTTTTGAAAAGTGGCTAAGGAACGAAAAATACACGGGCGTTTTTTCGTTCGGGGATAGGGTTTGTAATAATATGTACCCAGCCATTATAGACCGCGCCACCTTTGACAAGGTGCAAGAGATACAAGCCAAAAATAAATATTTCTTAAAGCCCAATGCCAAGCGGGAAAAATACCTTTTGACAAGCAGATTATTTTGCTTGCATAGCGGTACGCCTATGGTTGCCAATGCTGGCATAGGCAAAATGGGCGTTACTTATAAATATTATATGTGTAAAACCGCGCGGGACGGAAATTGCGAGAAAAAGCGTGATGATAAAGACCTTTTAGAATATGAAATGGTCAGAATGACCGTAGAATATCTAAGCGACAAAAAACGCTTGCTTAAAATAGCCAATGACCTAATAAACCACCACGCAAGGCGAACCGACACGGCAATTTTGAAAAGCCTTGCAACAAGCATAACCAACGCCGAAAAGGACAGCGAGGACACGACAACCGCATATATTAAGGCAGTATCAACGGGCAATCAGCTACTTGAAAAGGCTTGCGAAAAGCGTATTGCAGAATTAGCCGCACTCATAGAGAACCTAAAAGAACAGCAGATAAAAATAGAGATTGAACGGGGCGAAACGCCGACCATAGAGAAAATATTTGAGTTTGTTGCCGAAACCATAAACGGCGATATTAACGACAAGGCATTTCAAGAGCAAGTAATAAACAGGCTAATAAACTGCGTTTATGTCGGGAACGACAGAACAGTCATATTTTTTAGCTTTGACAAAGAACACCCGTTTATATCGCTATCCGATACAAACGAAGCAATCAGTGAAGCAATAAAAGAAAAATCGGAAGTATTTAACGCGAGTTATAATACTTCCGACGTTGGCGGCGAGAGTGGGACCTTAATTGAACACCTATGGAAAACAAAATCCCGATTGTCGTCATCGGGATTCTTACTATCTGTATATTTATATGTTATTTCTATTTTGTCGTCATATAATTTGATTTGTTTTACCAGTAAATCTATCATCTGCTTAGGCTCTTTTTTCAACGCCGTCTTTATGTAATTGACGATTTCCTCTTTAGTAAGCCGTATTGTCAGTTTTGTTTTTTCTATTGCAATCTTTCCGTTTAATTCTTCCTGCACAGCTTCCAACTCGTCAAGCCGCCGTTTGGTTGAGTTTGTTACAACACCTTTTTCAATCGCCGCCATAATATTATCAATAGATTTTCGTACATCGGATTGCTCTTTTAGTAAGATACTTAAAAATGATTGGTCTTGCAAACGCTTCTGATGGGCCGCTATAATTTGTTCGGCTACGGCGTTGACGGTTTCCGGATTATTAATATTTGGCAAGTGGTATCGACAATAAGGTTTTCAAGTATATCTTTCCGTAAAACAGACTTCTTACAACTGCTGCCGCGCTTGCGTCCTAAGCATTTATAATAGCGAACAATCTTGCCGGATTTAGATGTTCCCGTTTCGGCCGATATCGTACTGCCGCAATAACCGCAAACCATTTTTTCACGCAACATATATACAACTTCAATGCTGCGCTTGCCGTATTTGTTATCTTCAATCATTTTAGCGACAATATCATAAACTGCACTCGGAACAATTTGCGGATAAATGTCTGTAAACACTTCTTCCTCGTGTCGGAAGATACCGCCGTACTTCTCATTTTTGAGAATATTGTAAATTGTATTACGCGCAAACGGCTTGCCTCTGTTGAGAATACCTTTCTCGGTCAATTCCACGATAATATCTTTGACTATCGTTCCCGTAGAATATCGTTGATAGATTAGCCTTATGATTTCTGCTTTGTCCTCGTCAATGAGGACTTTTTTGTTTTCAACCTTATAACCGTAAAGCACATAGCCGCCTGTAAAGTTTCCTTTGTGCCGGCTCTCATTCATTCCGCGCTTAACCTTTTGAGATAATTCCGCTGAGTAGTATTCCGCCATGCCTTCTAACAATGATTCTAAAATAATACCTTCCGGCGTGTCGGGAATATTTTCCATAGCGGATATAAGTTTGATACCATTATCCCGTAGCGTCCGCTTATGAGTAGCCATTTCGTACTTGTTACGCGAAAACCTATCCAGTTTGTAAACTATAACAATATCCCAAGCCTGTTTTTTAGCGTCCCGCAGCATCTTCTGAAAACTCGCGCGGTTATCGTTTGTTCCCGTTGTAGCACGGTCAATATAAGTATCAACGATTAGGATATTATTACGCTCGGCAAATTCGTTGCAAGCCCGGAGCTGTCCTTCAATAGACTGCTCGGTCTGACGTTCACTTGAATATCTTGCGTAAATTACCGCTGTTTTCATAATGGTCTCCTGTTTGTTCCAATCCTACTATTTAGGCGGCAGGGATTGTAATGACTGGCAACCGACCAATAACTAACTTGAATACGACCAATTCCCGACCTTTGCTGACTGCAATCCGACATTAACTTGACCTCCTGTGTCTTTATTTTTCTTTCGACAACAAAAAAGAAAATCGGGAAAAGACTAAGCCGTCAAGGAAACAGGAAAAAATATTGCATTGATGTATAACAAAAAAGAGCCTTTCGGCTCTACAAATTTTCCGCGATAATTTTTCCCCTTGACGGCGACGGCTTTTTCCGATACCCAACAACTCGAAAGAAAAATATTAGTCGTAGTTATATAGTCTGATTTTGGTCATCTAATCATTAAATTCGGTCTGTTTGCGGTACTTAAAATAAATATCAAAACTTGCTACGCTAAAAGAAAAACGAGGTTTTTCAATATGCAAGAAATCATTGTTAAAAACAATAATACGGGGTTAAAGGTTTTTATTAACGGTATTCCGAATCTAAAACTTATACCAAAGAACGAGGCTGAAAATACAGTCACCGCCCTTGAATTGCAAATATCGGATTTTTATAAACCAAAACACAATCGTACCGAAAAAAATGATAAAAAATAATGTTTTTGCCACGTTGATGATATAACGCTTGTTGATGTGGAGCGTAACTGAAATTCACCACATCATTTCGGACAGGTTTAATTTATCCTTGCCATATTTTGTTTGCCGTAATTTGTATTTATTCCCTTATCTAATACTAATGTTCCCCTAAAATAGTTGACAAACGGTTATATAATAAAATACAATAAATACAGACCGACGGTATTTTTATGGGAGGATAGACTAAAATGGCAAGAAAGAATAATTCAAAGCAGACGATAGAGAATATTGTATCTGTTTCCGCAAAGCTATTTGTTGAAAAAGGATATGAAAACACCAGTATGCAGGATATTGTTAATGCTTTAGGAATGTCCAAGGGTGCAATCTTTCATCACTTTGAGTCAAAAGAAGATATTTTTAATGCGGTTGTAAGCAAGCAGAATGAATACACGGAGCAGGCAATTAACAATTGGTTACGTGAAGCAGATGGGCTTTCGGGTAAGGAAAAACTGATGACACTGCTAGAAAAAAATATAAACGACCAACAAATGCGTTTTTTGGACAGTGTTTTAACCGCTCGGATTCAAACGCCGCATTTTATTGCCGCTTACATGCGTGACAGTGTAAATAAAAGCGCACCGTATTTTGCAAAAATCATGCGCGAAGGAAAAGAGGACGGTTCAATCACGACAGACTTCCCCGACGAATGTGCGGAAGTGTTCTTTTTACTTATCAATATATGGTGCGATCCTATGATATTTATGTGCGATGCAGAGCGTTTGAAAATGCGCTTTAAATTTCTTCAGCAAATGATGATTAAAATGGGTGCAGATATTATCAGCGATGAGTTAATAGAAGAATACTTAAAGTTTTTTGAGAAATTATATGAGGAGAAAAATGAAATGAACCATGGGGTTGCAATAACTGAAATTATTAATTGAGTCGGCTGTGATGGTATTTAATTACGTATAACATTAGCCAAATTAGCTAAGGAGGACAGAGTGAAACTTATACCCATTACAGATGTTTGCAAAGAGTTTGATGTTACTACACGGACTCTGCGTTATTACGAGCAAATCGGCCTTATTCAAAGCGATGTAAAAGAAGATTATGCTTATAGGGTGTACAACGGGCGGCAGCTTGAAAAGTTGAGGCAAGTGCTTTTGTTACGAAAATTAAGAATACCGTTAAAACAGATTATGAGAATATTTGAAAATTCGGATACGGGCGCGGATATCGGCAGGACTTTGGATATTCTTACGGAAAGTATGCGTGAAGCTGAGGATGAAATTAATTATCTTTCAGACATTAAAAACGCGCTTAACCTCCTTACTCAAAAATTAAAAAGCACTATTAAAATTTTTGACGACAGCGAAGTGTTGAAAATAATAAATTTATTATCCCCTTCAAAAAAACTAAACGCTAATAAAAAAACAAACACAAAGGAAACCGATACTTCCTCACCTTATTTCAATAAACTTAAAAATAGTGAGGTCAGAATAATTACATTGCCGCCGGCTACGGTTGCTTCATATTATTTTGAGGGTGACGACGCTGAGGAAAAAGCAGCAGCCGCAATGGACGATTTTGTGCGTAAAAACGACTTGATAAAAATTAAGCCGGATTTGCGGCGCTACGGTTTTAGTATTATTAATCTAAACTCTGAACCAAAAATGGAAGGCTATGAAATGTGGGTTACAATCCCCGACGATTTTTATATTGCGCCGCCCTTAGAAAAAAAGAGATTTGAGGGCGGTTTGTACGCATCATATACAGTACCCTTCGGAGAGTTTGATGAATGGTTTTTACTTTATGATTGGGCTGCTAATAACGATAAATATATCCAAGACTATAAAGGCAGTAATGCAACTAGGCAAGTATGTCTGGAAGAGCTTATAAATTACGTGTTTCATTTAACTATGCCGCCCGATAGTGCGGACAGTGATATGCAGCTTGATTTATTAATGCCCATTAGAATTATGGAAAATGCCGAGCACAGCGAAACAAACTTAAAAAGCATGACAAACATTAAAAATAAGACCCTTTCACAACTTGAAGCAGAGGCGCGGCAAGGCGACCCTGTTGCGCAATGTGATTTTGCATATTGTTTTTTCAAAGGCTATCACACGGAAATAAATTATAAAAAAGCAACAGAGTGGTATCAAAAATCCGCAAAGCAGGGATATGCAAGAGCGCAATGTACTTTGGGTTATTGCTATAAAAAAGGCTTGGGCTTGCCTAAAAATGAAGAAAAAGCGGCGGAACTGTTTGAAAAAGCCGCCATGCAAAGTTCCCCTGCCGCAATGCTTAATTTGGCGTGGGGCTATATGAGCGGCGCAGGAGTGGCGCGGAATTATCCCAAAGCAATGTTTTGGTTTGAAAAAGCCGCAGCGCAAAACGACAATCTGCGGATAAAAAGTCGGGCAAAATGCTATTCTTAACGAATTGCCCGAGCTTATTAATAGAGAGGATATTAAATTAGAATTTCATCAACCTGAGGATATACAAACTATAAAGAAAAAAAATGATGAGGACGAACAGCGTACCGTAATAAGTATCGTTTATACAAATTTAGATTATTAAAGTTTACATTATTATTCGTAAATATCAGGATATATTTTATTGAAAATGCTTGACTTTGACGTCGCGTCGTACTTTATATATTAATGCGGCTGCGAGTTTGACCAACTGAAAATGAAATTATTGATCCATAGATAAAGGGATTTATATATGGTTTAATAATCAAACATTCTTTGATTTGGATATAACAATTAGACGGGAGGTCGGTTTTTGCTTGGTGTCAGCAACCATATTCTACCAAAGGATAAAGGGAATGTCGATTTTTATTTAAGTTAACAGAATGCTATATTATGCGAGGAGGTAAGGTATGAAATTAAAGGACTGGCTTATTTTATTAGTGCCTGTTGCAGTTATTGCGTTAATCATGCTGATACCGGCGATTCCCGACAAGATACCGATGCAGTTTAATTCAAGCGGAGAAGTAACATGGTATTTATATAAATGGTTTTTTCCGATAGTCGGAGTGATACCGTTTTTAATTTATTTACGATATAGAAAAAAATAATAATGAGAATTATTTGCAAAAATATAAAATAAAAAATTCAGCCGAGTTTAAGGAGGGATAATTGGTAAAATATATTATCAAACGGATTTTGTGGGGCATTTTAATCCTGTTCGGCGTTTCTATTATGATATATCTTTTGATTCGTCTTATGCCTGCTGATTATGTGGACATTAAAATGCAGGGGGCTTTAATGGAAGGAAAAGTTACGCAGGAAGATGTGGACAGAATGAAATACCTTTACGGGTTGCAAATCGAATACCCTGTAGATTTTGCGGGCAACTCTCTTGAGGGTGTCATTTCATCGTGGGAAAGATTTTTCGCGACATTCAAAAGCTATATAAGCGGTTATTCGACTTGGCTGAGCAATATGTTTAAAGGTGATCTGGGCATATCATTTAAATACGGCCAACCGGTAGATAAAATTATTTTTGAAAACATGGGGCTTTCCTTTATGCTTTCTTTTATTGCAGTAGCTTTCCAATTTATAATAGGCATACCGTTAGGTATTTTGGCTGCAACTAAGCCATACGGCGCCACGGATTACATTACAAGGATATTTTCGTTGATATGTATGTCTTTGCCTAGTTTTTTCGCCGGATTGCTGCTGCTTACAGTGTTTTCGAAGACATTAGGTTGGTTTCCGTATCAGGGGCTTATTTCGGCGGATAAACAATTCAACGGTTTTTGGGACCAGCTAGCCGACAAAGCATGGCATCTTGTTTTACCTATAGCTACAACTATAATTTTTAGTGTAGGCAGTTTGATGCATTATACACGCACCAATATGCTAGAAATTTTAAACACCGATTATATACGTACGGCAAGGGCAAAGGGCTGCTCGGAAAAATCCGTAATTTATAAACATGCTTTCCGCAATACGCTGGTTCCGATCGTAACAATGATGGCGGGGGTGCTACCACGCCTGTTCGGCGGAATGATGATAATTGAACAAGTATTCAGTATACCCGGCATAGGCAAAATAGCATTTGGTGCATTTATGGATAGCGATATTCCTTTCATTCTGGGCTTTGATATGTTTTTGGCTGTTCTGACTGTTTTAGGCACACTTTTAAGTGATTTAACTTATGTGCTGGTTGACCCAAGAGTTGTAATAAATAAATAGAATAGAGTATTTTGGGCCATATTTATATCCCACGCCGATATTGCGGCAACCCATTACCGCAGAGCAAAAAAGGGCTTTTGATTGGGATATTTTTATGGAGAATGATTATTGATTTTTTATGACGGTTTACTGTATAATTTACAGATGTTCAAGAAGCGTTTTAAGAAAATTATTATTATGATTTCGGCTTGAAAAACGTAACTTGATTTACAAATTCAATTAAGAAAAAAAGAGGTAAAACACCATGACAAGAAACGCACTAAAACTAATGCAAAAAAAGAACAGCATTATTCCCGAAGATAAGATTCCTGTATTTGAAGAAATTTGGGATAAATATGCGGCTATGGAAGCGGCACCTAACGGTGAATGCGAAAACGAGATTATGAAGGCTATGAAAAAACACCTGACTAAAGAACAGCGTTTTTGGCTGTATGAGCAAGACGGGTCTTGCAAAGGCACAGGATATGATAAAGAACGTAAAGCCTTTGCGGATAAATACGCTGATATGGCTCTTGACGAAAGAGTGCAAATATTTGCCGACACTTTCAAAAGAAAGCTTGTTTTGAATGATGACAACACTATTACGGCAACGTTCAAATGCTCACACGGGTATTATAAACGTGCGCGTGAGGAAAAGAATTTTACACTGCCTGAATCTGTTGAGACATACTTTGAAAGATGCGCGGGCGGCAGACTGTACGAACTGCAAAAAGTGTTAGGCGTAAAGCTAAAAATCAAAGAAGTCGATATATCTCCTTTGTACGAAAATGTTAATAATCCTGTTGTATTTACGTTTGAAATACTGGAGTAGATTGCCGTCGTTAAACTAAAATAATAAAGGAAGTGAAGAGGTAATAATCATGTCAGAAGCAAACAAGCCGGCAATAAAAGTAATTCAAATCCGTCAGGACAGATTTTCATTTGTCTGCAACGAAAATATCCTTACCGAAACTGCGGATTTCGGGTATATTTGGGATAATTTTTTCAAAAAGGGCGGATATGACCCAATTATTCCATATGCAAAAGATTCAAAACCTATAAACATATGGTACAACAATAATATCGGACAAAAAATTTATGCTCAAGGTCTTTTTGTAGGAAAGGTGGAAAAAGTACCCGAAGGATATAAATTAATTAATTTTCCTGCGAGTGATTTTCTTGTTATAACTACCGAATGGATGGCGACAAATGAAGAAGCTGTCGGCGAGAATGGAAACGGCAGGTGCAACAGATATGCAGAAACCGTAAAGATACCTGATGGTTATATCAGAGACGACGGGCCGGGTAGCCCGATAGAAAAAATAGAAAAAGAAAACTCGGATACGCCAGAAGGCAGCAGATATGAGGTTTGGGTGCCGATAAAGAAACATTCTTTAAGGAGAGGGTAAATGAAATGGAAATCAGAAAATTAACTCCCGATCTTGCGGAAGAATATGTGCATTTTTTTGATATAACGCCCCATGACGACGGCGTAGATGAACACAAATGTTATTGCGTGACTTGGCGCAGCGACGATTCTTATATTAATAACTGCAATCATTGGTTTCCCACGCGGGAAGAAAGAAGAAGTCATGCTATCCGGTTTGTTAAAAACGGCAGCATACAAGGTTATCTTGCCTATATTGAAGATGAAATTGTTGGTTGGTGTAATGCAAACGCCGATTGTCAAGGCGGTAAAAATTATTTGCGTACTTATTGGCCGATAGAGGAAAACCGCACAGACATCAAGGTAAAATCCGTATTTTGTTTTGCAATAGCGCCAAAGGTTCAAAGAATGGGCGTGGCAACGAAATTGCTGGAGCGTGTTTGTCAAGACGCCGCCGATGACGGGTTTGATTTTGTTGAGGCTTATGTCAATAAGAAACATGAAGCACATGATTTTAGGGGACATTTGGCGATGTACGAAAAATGTGGGTTTAGCAAATGCGCGGAACGGGATGGCAAAGTTGTTGTGCGAAAATTGCTTAGTAAAAATGAAATATAATAACACTTGACGATATATGGCAAAAAATATTTATATCAAGAACGGAGTGGACAATGACGGATTCAAATAGACATTTTAATAAATCAATAACTATTAAGCCATTAGACAATACGGATTTTGACTCAATATACAAAGGATTTGCGCTTGCTTTTGCAGATTATGAATTTCAGGTAAGCTATGATTCATTAAGGGCAATGCTGAAAAGACGCGGCTTTAATCCTGAATTATCCTTTGCCGCGTTTGACGGAAATGAAATTGTATCTTTTGTCCTTAACGGAACAGGCGACTTTAACGGAATATTCACGGCTTACGATACGGGAACCGGTACGGCAAAAGAATATCGCGGCAGAGGATTGGCGGCAGAGGTTTTTAAGTTTTCTATTCCGTACTTAAAAAATGCAGGAATCAAGCAATATTTGCTTGAAGTGTTGCAACATAACGATAAAGCAATTTCACTATATAAAAAACAAGGATTTGAAGCAGTTCGTGAATTTAATTATTTTTTTCAGCAAAAAGATAAAATAACCGTCAATACTGAATTCTGTTCTACATTCAGCATCAAAGAGATTATTATTAAAGATAACAGCCAAATTTCAACCTTTTGGGATTTTGTGCCGTCATGGCAAAACAGCTTGGACTCTGTAAAAAGAGCAGGAGACGGTTTTGTTTCTTTAGGAGTGTTTGACGGGGAGAACTTAATCGCATATTGTATCTTTGAAACATGTTCGGGCGATATAACGCAGTTAGCTGTAAAGAGAGAATACAGACGGAAAGGCGCGGCAACTTTGTTGCTTAATGAAATATTAAAACGTACTAAAGCAGATAAAATCGGCATAGTAAACACTAATTCAACCTGCGATTCTATTAACTACTTTTCTTAAAAAACAAAAACATAAACTTATCCGGTAAGCAGTTTGAAATGATAAAAGATTTATCAGTATAGATGCGAAATGAGATAAAGGAATAAAATAATGAATTTTTCGGAAATTAAGATTTTTCAGGTAAAACCGGATGAATTAGATGAATTTGAAAGTTTGGTCAAAAAAATTGAATCAGAACAAAAAAATCAAGCGGGTTGTATTGACGTAAAATATTTTAAGCGGTTTTTTACCATAGACGGAGCCGGCAGTATTGAGCGTGGTAATCCTCCCAGAGAACTGACTAAGATAGTTAAATGCGTAAAATATTATTCATATTGGCAATTTGACAATAAAGAAAATTACGGCAAAGCGACAAAATGGTTTTTTGATAACTACTACAAAACAATAGAAAAACTGTTGATAATGCCTTTTGATATAAATTGCGGAAATACACTATAAAGACGTTAATATCAATATTATCTACATGTCGCTTTTGAAGATAAGACAAATAAATATTGTAAAAGGAGAAAAAGCAAATGAGAACAATTCCGCAGCTATGCATCAACGGAACTATTGAGGCGGCTGAGCTTTATAAGGAAGCTTTCGGCGTAACATTCGGATTAACTGTTAAACATGATGACGGCACATACGCTCACCTTTCCTTAACGCATGGCGATACTGAATTATTTTCCATGACAGAAAGAAGCAAAATACCTGAGGCTGAGCATCTTAAAGGCACAAGTCTGCAATACAGCGCAAAACTAGATGCCAATGAATCGCAAATAGTGACGATCGGCCTTTACGGATTAACAAAAGAGGCAGTTTTCAAGGCGTATAATATCCTTAAAAGGGAAGCAAAATTTTTTGATTCTGACGGCCCGAAGAGCTTGCCTTGGCTTGAACTTGACTTTCATATTATAGATAAATTCGGTGTAAGTTGGGAAGTCGGTACTTAATAGAAGCGAAATCCATATCAGATTCGGATACAAATAAAACAGAACGAAAAAGGAACAGAAAAATGTGTACAAGCTTTGTTTATCGTAAAGGCGATAATATAATTACAGCGATGAATTTTGATAATAACGGAATGCCCTTCTCGTTAAAGAAAGACAATAAAAAATTCGTCGTACTTGGGGACGCAGGCAAGGGCAAAAGGCCGTCTTTTGGCGTAAACAGCGAAGGTACTTTTATCAATAACCTTATGGTTAATTCAAACGGAAAGGGATTATATAAAAGGGCAAGCAGCAAAGTAAGCCACACTTCGAAATTGACAGAGGATATACTTGATGCTGTGATTTTAAAAGACGACATAAAAAACTATTTACAAACGGTGGAGGTTGTCAATTGCCCGGGTTTCAGCGTTCATAATATGATTGCAGACAAACAGGGCAATGTCATTATTGCCGAACCCGGACGCGGAGTTATTTACAGTACAATGGCGGAAAGCCCCTTTTTTATAATGACTAACTTTTCATTATGCGATTATGAGGCGACGGGCATATTCAACGGTTGCGGAACAGATAGATATCTTAAAGCAAAGGAGCTGCTTAATAATGCCGATGATTTGGACATAGCCGGAGCTTTTGAAATATTAAACCAAGTTAAGCAAAGCGGCGAATGGACAACCGTTTTTTCGTTTGTTTATTCAGCCCAAGAAAATGCAGTTTATTTTTGCTATAATGCAGATTTTTGTGCGATCGAAAAGTTTGCTTTTGTTTAAAATAAAAAATATTATAGAAAAGGAAGATTAAAAATGAAAAAAGATTGGTTATTCACCAACGAAAGCAATATTTGTGGCTTTAGGTCAGCAGGTGTTCTCATAAGAGATGACAAAATACTTGTTCAAAGAGAAAAGAATAGCAATGAATATTCTTTGCCCGGCGGACACGTTATAATAGGCGAAACATCTTGGGAAGCGATAACGCGTGAATTTAAGGAAGAAACAGGCGCGGATATTGTTTGCAATAGAATGATTTGGATTGACGAGAGTTTTTGGAAATGGGGTAAGCGCGATGCTCACACCGTAGCCTTTTATTATCTTATATCCTTAAAAGATAATTCAGCCATACCTGATGACGGCGAATTCTTTTCGCAAAAGGATAATTGTAACGTTATATTAAAATGGATTGCTTTAAAAGAATTAAGCAAAATAAAAATATACCCGACCTTTATTATGAATGAAATAAATAATCTTAATGACAGCATAAAGCATTTTATTTATAAGGAATAAAAGTAAACAGATTTAAGGACAAGGAAAATAGTGGTGTGCCTGTCTCACACTCAAATCGTAAAAAAATTTGAATAAAAAACGATTTTTCTTAGAAAATACTTGACTTTGACGCCGCGTTAAGCCCTACTATATTAGCCAAGGAGGCAAAATGGAACTGATACCTATCACCCAAGTGTCTAAGCAGTTTGATGTTTCAACCCGCACTTTGCGCTATTATGAGCAAATCGGACTGATTGAAAGCGATATAAAAGAGGACTATGCTTATAGGGCATATAACGAGCGGCAGCTTGAAAAGCTGAAACAAGTTATTATATTACGCAAGCTCAGAATATCTCTAAAACAAATTATGAAGATATTTGAGAATATTGACATGGGCAAAACTCTGGATATCCTCACGGAAAACATGCGAGAAGCAGAAGATGAGATTAACTATCTTTCAAATATAAAAGACGTTCTCAATCTTCTTATTGAAAAATTAAAAAGCAATAAGATTTTAACAGCAAGCATTAATTTTTTAGATGACAGCGGTGCATTAAGTATTGTCAGTTCTTTGCCTTCAAAAAAGTTAAAGGAGAATAAGAAAATGAACGACAAAAAAACTGACACCGAGAAGGCTGATGCTTTATTGCATTCTAATCGTAGGCTTAAAGACAGCGAGGTGAGGATAATAACCTTGCCGCCCGCTACCGTTGCTTCATATCAATTTGAAGGCGAAGCACCCGAAGAAAAAGTCGCCGCAGTCATTGATGACTTTGTACGCAAAAATGATTTGGTTAAAATCAAACCCGATTTACGCTGCTACGGCTTCAATGCGCCCAATCCGACTGATGAAACAGATCGGCACGGTTATGAGATGTGGGTTACTATCCCCGATGATTTCAAGGTTGACGCGCCCTTAAAGAAAAAGAAATTTGAAGGCGGTTTATACGCGGCATTCATGATACCTATGGGCGCTTTCGAGGAACGCGGTTTGCTTTTTGATTGGACAATTAACCACGATAAATATACGCCGGATTTTAAAGGCGGACACGAGAATGTGCGAGGATGTTTAGAAGAACATCTCAATTATGCTTATTATGTAACTATGCCTATTGGCAATGTGAGTGCTTACGAAGATCTGCAGCTTGATTTGTTAATGCCAATTAGGGTTATGGCAAATAGCGATCATGGCGAAACAAATTTGAAAAGTTTCACAAATATAAAAAACAAAACCCTTTCGCAACTTGAAGCGGAAGCGTGCCAAGGGGATCCTATCGCACAATGTGATCTTGCATATTGTTTTTTCAAAGGTTATCATACGCCCGTGGATTATGAAAAAGCTGTAGAGTGGTATCAAAAATCCGCAAAGCAAGGATACGCGAGAGCACAATGTACTTTAGGTTATTTCTATCAGAATGGCTTAGGCGTAATAGAATGCGTCGAAAAGGCTAGAGAATTATATGAAAAATCAGCCGCACAAGATTTTCCCGCCGCAATGTTAAATTTGGGCTGGATATACCAAAATGGTTGGGGAGTGAATCAAGATAATCAAAAAGCAATATTTTGGTTTGAAAAGGCGGCAGCACAAAATGAAAATCCGCGAATTAAACACCAAGCAGAATCTATTCTTAAGGATATGCATGAAAAACAGCTTTGATTTATGCCGAAATCAATGAAAGATGAACAATGCGGAAGCTGCGGCTGTGAATTTGACCCGTTATATAAAAAAGCGTTGGAGTTATTGAAAGGAAAACAAGGTTAATATAGATTAATTACAGCATTTGTAGAATCATTATTTTAACAACTGAATAATAAGGAAAAGCAATCCTAAAGCCGCGAATGCAAAAGAAACAGCATTACACATACATAATCGATTTATCGTTTCGGCTTTTCGTTTTCTTATTAATTAACAGCCGGATTGCTTTTTTTCCGCATTTTTAAGAAACATATAAATATTAAACCCTAACTTTTTAATATAAACCGAAAACATATATCAAATAAAAAGAGGTTTCGACAAAATTACTGTATTATTGTCGGAACCTCTTTTTATTCACGGTTATAAATCTGTTATCCTATGTATGCGTGGCCGCAAGAGTGGCGCTTTTCCAAGCGTGACGATTGCGGCCTTTCCTATACCATTTTTCCGCATACCTATTTTTAAGGCAAAGTCTAATATTCCGCTTGCGAAAAACAGCTCTTTTGTCGGTCAACCAAAAACCGATAAAGGAGCTTTTTTATGACTAGAATCAAATATCTCCCCGACTATTGGGACGACGTTCCTTATGAGTGGAAAGAAACTATCGACCGAATGTATCTTGAGGAATACAATTCTGACCACAGTGAAACGCGGCGGCATCAGTCTTTAAATAAATCTATGGAACACGGCTTCGACGTACCGGACTTGCATGTAAATATCGTAGAAACGGTTATACGATACGAGGAAAAAATTATGATACATAACGCTTTGAAATTATTGACGGACAAGCAGCGCACCGTTCTTATCTTCTACGCTGTTTACAAATATTCTTTCCGCAAAATTGGAGAATTACTCGGTATTAGTAAAGATACCGCCAAAGAACATTATCACTCGGCTATAAAAAAGATGAAAAAACTTTTTAGAAACACCCCCTCAAAACGACTTCCCCGTGGCTTTTAGGTGAAGGGTTCGGCCGCCCTATCTTAGAAACCGGAGGAATCCAAAATGTATACACTCACAAAAATCAGAGAGGATTTGCGGGAAATCAGATACTACTATTCCCGCAAGGACAAGTTTGACGAGGCTTTCAAGTTAATGCCGTCGTCGGTAAGCGATATTTTAGCAAAAGTCGCTAAATACAATTCGGCGGCTATGACCGCTCCTATAAGGTTGTATGACATCTACATCGGTTTGTATATGAAGAACAATACGCAGGAATCATTATCTGCAGAATTGGGCTACGGGGTTGAGTATGTGCAAAGACATAATAAAAAACTACTTCTTTTCCTGCAAAGAAAATTAACAGAATAATAGATTTTAGCCGTGCAAAACCGTAAAGCCGTAAGGTTTCAGTCGGGTTTTGGTCGGGCGGCGGTCATGGTTTTTGGAAACAAAAAAATCTACAATTAAAGCGTAGCCAAGGCGCACGAAAAAACGATTTATCGTAAGGCTTACTAAGTAACGGACGGCCGCCGTAACTTAGTAAGCTAAGCAAAATCGCACGAAACTAGGTGTTTCAAAATAACGCACGGTTACAAATAACAACTTAATATACCGGATATCAAAAGCAAGAGCGAGCCTAAAGAGCTATGCGACGACGGCTTTTGAGCTTACGGTCAAGCCGCATAAAATGGCAAAACAAATCAATTCACAGGAGGTGCTGCGTAATGGCAGATTACGGAAAAAGGCGCTGGTCAGTTCCAAGTAAACGCGCTAAGAAATATGTAGCCGACCGTAAGGCGAAGGTTCACACCGCCGGCCCGAAGGAAGGCAAACCCTTAACAGATTACGAAGCCGGCATCCGCTCCGGCTACCTGCAATGCCAAACGGATAACGCAAGTATGTATAAATACAAAAAAGCGTTAGCGGAAGGCAAATCAAAGAAAGAAGCTGCGGCGGCAGCCATAGCCAGAAAAGGCAAATAAATTATAGGAGTATTTTAAAACAAAGATTATGGATAAGAACATTGTTGAATTAGAAGGCAACATCACAAGAGATGTTGAAATGAAAGACGGCGCAAAATATTGTTTTGTCAGTATTGCAGTCAGCCGTCAAAGAGGAAGCGGCTCGGACTTTATAAGCGTAAAAGCGTTTGGAGAAGTAGCTAAGTCTTGCGCCGGCTCACTTAAAAAGGGCGACCGCGTGAGCGTCACAGGTTATGTCGCATCCGGCAGTTTTACACCTAAGGGCAGTACGGAAAAAATCTACCGCACTGATATTGTAATCAGCACAATCCGCAAAATCCCTAAGGGCGGCGGATACAATGCAGGCGGGTTCGTTGACGACACTCAAACCGAGAGTGCGGCTGCGTAAAGCGCAATAATAAATTAAAAACGATATACGTTTCTGCGGTTTGTGGATAGGTCAATAAGGCTTAGGCGCAAGCCGCAGTTTTAATTAAAAAATCTAAAAAATATAAGGAGAAAAAATCAATGAAAAAACAAAATATCATTAAGACTAAAAACAACTTCGCCGCCCTATTGCTCGGCTGCATTATGATATTGGCGGCGTTATGCACTTTGGGTATCGGGGTTGCTAAAATTACAACGGCAAATGCGGCAGACGGAGTTGTAACCTCGAAAAAATACTTAAAAGTAACAATGCCGACAGGCACTAACCGTTTAGGTATGTGTGTTTATATATATGACAGAGCGGATTCTTACGAACTCGGCTATACACCTCAACCGGTAACGCCTATATTTAACGGCACTTTATATCTTTATTTCATGCCAAAATCAGGCGCGAATGTTTATGGTAATAATTATATAACAATAACGGGCGCAACTATGACGGGCAATAAAGAATTGTATGTCGGTACGCAAGGTAACTGGTTTAGCTATATTACAGCCCCTAACGGCGAGTATGAAATAACCTCTACGCTGTATGACGCTCTTGTAAGTTACCCGAATTACAGTATGTATATTACAACAAACTTATCTAAAGTCGGGCAAGCCAACCCTGAAAGAGAAGGTAATACGACTGTGGTTTTATGTACGGATATAGACAAAGACCAGAATAACGAAACTTATGCGCGTACTACTTTGGGCGGTACAGGCGGCGTGTCGGTAACTACTTCTATACAAGGCGTTTTGCCGCCCAACCCTACAAAAGCGGGATATAATTTCGTCAGTTGGTACTATGATGCGGCACTTACGCAACCGTATAACAGCAGTAATCCTGTTTATGCAGATACGCAGTTATACGCAAAATTCAACCCTATAACATACAGCATAACATATAACGTAAACGGCGGCAGCATAAGCGGTCAAACAACAAGTTACAACATTGAATCAAATAACATAACCTACCCGACACCTACAAAGAATGGCTATACCTTTAACGGCTGGTATGAAAATGGCAGCTTTACCGGCAGCGCAGTTACAGGCATTACAAAAGGCTCAATGGGAAACAAAACCGTATATGCAAAATACACCGTTATTTCTTATAGTATAACATACAACCTTAACGGCGGCAGTATGACAGGTCAGGCAACAAGTTTCACAATAGAAAGCGCGGCTATATCATATCCGAACCCTAGCAAGAACGGCTATACCTTTGACGGTTGGTACGAAACTGAAATGTTTACAGGCAGTAAAGTTACAGGAATTAGTACCGGCTCAACAGGCAATAAAACCTTATACGCAAAATTTACAGCTATAAATTACTCAATAACCTACAATGCCGGAGGCGGTGAAATGACGGGGCAAACAACGGCTTTTACAATAGAAAGCAGCGCGGTTGCACTCCCTATTCCGACTAAAACCGGTTATGAGTTTAAGGGCTGGCATGACAATATAGATTTAACAGGCATGGCAATAGTAACAATTCCGTCCGGCTCTACCGGAAACAAAACATATTACGCAAAATGGGAAATACTCAAATATTCCGTTACGTTCTATGTTGACGGTGAGGTTTACAGCGAAATGATTGTTGAGTACGGCACTCTGTTTAATGAGTTCTTTCTCGTAAATATGGCTACGCTTGAAGTTGTATCGCTCTTTTTGGACGCGGATATGACTGAAACGGCAGACATTCAATCGGCTGTTATGCAAAGTATGGCGTTATATGTCTCGTCGGATTTCTCTGTTTTCATTTCCCTGACTTACATTGTAAGCGGTGAAGAAATAGCAAAGGATTTACTTGACTATAATTCGCCGTTAAGCGGCTTGCGTACACCCGAAACAAACGGGCTTAACTTTGATGGCTGGTTCTATGATGATGATTTTACGCGCCCTGTATTATCTACTGACAAGCTTACAGTAAACACTACTGTTTATGCAAAACTTACTGAGCCGGAAAATACAAATCCAAGCTTTTGGCAAAAGGTCGGCGCATGGTTCGGCTCTACCGGCGGAATTATTTTCATTATTGTAGTTGTGCTTGCCGTCGCTTTAGGGGGTGTGGGCTATGTTATTAAAAAGAAACGGTCATAAAATTAGCCTTATACTTCTTATATGCTTTATGCTTTGCGGATTGCTTACGGGGTTTTCCCCCGTAGGCTCTCCGGCTCGTATGGAAGAAACGCAAGCCGTTATGCAAGCTGTAACAATATCGCAAAAGGCTGAATTATCCTCAATTTCAGTCATGGCAACAGCGGCAACCGCAACGGAAAAGATGTATGTGTATGACGGTAATGAAAATCAATTATATTATAACCGTGTTACAGGTATGGTGTTTTCTATGGCGGGTGTCGCCTACAACAATGACAGTCAGCCTCTTAAATATGACGATAAAGAACAGGTTTTTGAGGACAGCTTAAAACGCCGTTTAGATTTAGTGGAACGCTCAACAGGCGACTTGCAAAATTATTATCTTATGTTTGGCAGTTATAAAGTGCGCTCAATCGGCATAAATGACACGTTATATATTGCCAAAGTTAAAGCAAAAACGGATTTTAACAAGGGCGCGGCTTACGAGATGCTTATTACTAGAGTTTGGGTATCATATAAGCTTTTCAGTGATAAGTTTTTGCTTATACTCGGCGGTAAATACGGCGAATATGAGTATTATGATTTGCATGGACACAAAATTGCGTTCAAGTATTTTGACGTGGAAACTAAACCTAATTTAATGGCTGGCGCGGGTACTTCTTGGGCAGGCGGATTTGTAGCCTTTGAGAAATGGGGTACGATTAAAGACCTCTTGGAAGAAATCGTTTACCTTATGGAGTTAGTACCACCTAGCGGGGTTATGGGCGAATTTGCATTGAATACCGCAACAGGCGCATTTTTACGCGACGACAGAGGGCAAAAAATAAGGATTCTGGACACCGGACAGCTTATAGACCCGATGGGCTGGCCGCTGATCGGCGCAGACGCAAGACCGCTTTGGTGGCGCGAAAACCTACGGGCGTATACAAACAATAAAGGCGAAATGCTTAACTACGCTGATGATGAAAACATCTTAAAAGACAGTTACGGTTTTATTGCCCATTCTGTTATTAGCAACGTCATAGCGGGTTTAAGGATTTATCTGTTTTATTTAGCAGACGGAACGACACTAATCCCCGTAACGCTTAAAACAATTTCAACAGACCCGTATGTCGCGGAGTATTACGATATGAACGGCAACAAAATTGACCTTAACGAAATTGTAGAGCCTGAAATAAGCGTTGATGACCGTGAGGATAACTGGCCGGAGGAATTTCAAAGCTGGTGGGAAAAACTATGGAACTTTCTAAAACAATGGGGATTGCTAATACTCATAGGCATAGTTTTTGTTATAACCCTGCCGTTTACGTTGCCTTTTATAACTACCCTGTTCGGGTTTCTTTTCAAAGGTTTGTTAGCGGTATTCAAAGGGCTTATCAAGTTATTGACCCTGCCTTTCAGACTGTTTAAGAGGAAGAATTGACTATGATTATTTTACTTATTTTATTTTTCCCTTTCAAACTGCTATATAAGGCAATTACTTATCCGTTTAGACGGTCAAATGATAAAAAGGAAGTGCAAAATAATGAATAACATTTACTTGATTTTAGGCGCGGGGGCAGCTTCGGCTGCCCTTATCGCCGCAATTATAATCATTATTGTAAGGCTTAGAAAAAATAAGCAAGAGGAACAAGAAGGCTTATATTGGGCGTACCAAGACCGCTGGCTACTTAACGCTTTCGATAATTACGACTGCGCTGTTTACGGGTTTAGAGGTAGCGGCAAAGACGTTATTTTCGCCCATGCAATCAACTTAAAAGGCGGCAAGCATTACAGCAACATTTATTATAACGCTTATACGGAAGTACGGGACATAAAAGATTTACACGTCGGCGGCAATGAATATCCGGATTTCATTAGCGGCGATATTAAGAAGTTTGAGCCTAACTTTGAAGAAGGCTATCACTTTTTTATCTCGGATGCCGGCGTGTATTTGGGCTGCCAATATAACAAAGAGCTTAACGATAATTACGGCGAATTGCCGATACATCTTGCTCTGCGGCGGCATTTGTACAACAGTCATTTACATACAAATTCGCAAGCCCTCAACCGCCCGTGGGATAAAATACGTGAACAGCAAGGTTGTTTTATCCATGCACTTGAAACGCTTGATTATGGCGATTTTCTTATAGTTAAGGCAATTTCTTATACAAAATACGAATCAGCGTTAGAGTGCTTACCGCCGCCGGAAAAGCTAGACAAATACCACGATATGAAATACGGCGAAATTCTGGAGCATAAATTCAAAGTTCCCGTATCTTCGCTTACCTATGATACACGGCACTTCAAAACACAATTATTAATTCAAAATGAGGAGGTGGAAAATGAAAACGCAAGAGCCGCAATTATTATCTAACCGGCAACAACGGAAACAGCGTAAAGCATTATTAAAACGGTTAAACAAAAGCTATACCGCCGCCCACGCCGCTTGGGTTGCAATGAATTACTACGACTTTTATTTTGACGAGCGCATAGCGGAAAAGCTCGGAATGACTTTTGAACAATTCGAGGAATTTCAAAAGACAGTAGTCAATGCTTTAAGCCAATATTGCAAGATTAGGCAAGAGCGCATTTTTGAGCTGATAAATTCGGAAACGCTGTAATGGCAAACACGGGCGGACCTTAGTTCGGGGAGCGTTGCGCAGCAGCCCCCGACTTCACCCCGCCCGTATATTCAGTCACAGTGGCTAAAAGCATAGTATTACCTTTTAGCCACTGTGTAACTGTAACAAAGACTAAAAAAGGAGGTTTTATTTATGGCGAATCAATTACGTAATTACTGTTTAACAGTTAACAATCCGGAACAATCGGATAACGAATTTTCAGAGTATTTGCAATCGTTAGACCATATGAAATATTTTATCTTCGCCCGTGAAAAGGGCGATGGCACAGAAGAAAATCCCGGCGGCACAATTCACTTGCAAGTGTATTTAGAATTTAATCAGGGCAAACGGTTTAAGCAAATTAAAGACCTGTTCCCAAGAGCGCATATTCAGCCAAGACTAGGCACAAAGAAAGCAGCGCGTGATTACATTTTGAAGGTTGGTAAATACGCCGACAAAGCCCATACCCGTATAGGTGAAATATTTGAGTGGGGAGATTTTGCGGAAGAGCGTCAACGAACCGACATCAGCAAAATTACTGAAATGCTTGATGCCGGAGCAACAGAAGCGGAAATCCGTAAAGCGTTCCCCTCGCAGTACCTTATGATGAAAAGCAAAATTAAGGATTATATTCAGTCTATACGGGAGGAACAATTCAAAAGTGTTCGCCGATTAGAAATGGAAGTTACCTACATTTACGGCACTACCGGCACAGGCAAAACCCGCTATGTTCTCGACAAGCACGGCGACACAAATGTGTTTAGAATGACCAGATACGGCAATCAGTTCACAGAAGAAAAGTTTGATGGGTACGCCGGACAAGATGTAATTATCTTTGAGGAGTTCCGCAGTCATATTCCGATTTCAAGTATGCTTAATTATTTAGATATTTACGGCATCGCTCTGCCGGCGCGTTACGGCGACAAAACCGCTTGCTACACAAAGGTCTATATGGTTTCAAATTGGACGCTTGAACAGCAATATAAAAAAGTACAGACCGAATATCCCGAAACGTGGAAAGCATTTTTGCGCCGTATAACTCATATTTGGGATTTTGATAAACAAGCCGCACCACAACCTATGACCAAAGCAAAACAGATAATGATGTCGCTCGTTCCGCTGTCCGATGAGGAAGCCGGCGAATTGCCATTTTAAGGCGAGCAGAAAAAAAGGCTCGTTGCGGCGGACCCTTAAATCCAAATTTTGCACATTGAAAACCAAATATTTATCTATCAAAAATATCATCAATAATATCAGATTCGCTTAAGGAATCATCAAAATCATCCTTTCCATCATATAAGACATTTGGATCTGATGCATCCTCAATGTATTTAATTCTTTTATCAACGGCTTCCGAAGTAGAAATATTGGATGAAATGTCGTATTGGGAAATATCGTTTTTGCATAAAATATACTTTCCGTCAACGAAAAGCACTGGAAGCATTTTATCAAGTAAAGCGTCAATGAACGCATCTATGGAACTATCGACTTCTGATTCAACTTCACTTCGGATACTATCTTCGTCAAAATAATAATCATCATCAACTTCTATAAGATGCGATTCACGGTTAATTCCATCGTATGCATCATCAATTAATGAATCAAGATTGTACTCTACATCTTCTTGGCATGATTGCTCAATTTTCCAAATTAATTCTTCTTTAGCACTTTCCCAAAATAAATCGGACAGAGCTGTATCTATTTTTTGCAATGTAGAAGTTGCTATGTCAACAAATTTTACTGCAGCTTCTTTGTTAAGATGTTTGAATAATTTTGAAGTATTAGATGAATCAAATGCTAGTAATTCTATAATGCTAATATTTTTGATCAAAAAATGTTCATTTAGCAAACTCAGAAATGCTTGCTCAAACTTATATCTAAGATGGAAACCGTTTGAGTCTGTAAGCGTTTGGAAAAACTGTGTGGAATATTTGAATGTTATATCATTTTTGCTGGATAATCCAATTATGTAGTAGAATGCAATAGGTGCGTTAATAGCTCGTAGTTGGAACAAGCCCCCATTTTTGCATAAGGAATATAGCAAATCACTGTTTAGAAAGTCTTTTACGATATTTTCAAATTGCTCAATAAAACAATCGGCATGGAGTATCCTATCTTTTTCAGGTTCAGTTATGACTGTTCGTAAAAAATCGTTAATAGATGGATTCGCAGCAGAGACGTGCCGTGCTTTGTCTTTTGCAAAGATTTTAATAAAGCTACCGTTCAATCTGTTTATAGAATCTTCAAAGCAGTTAGTGGTTGTATCTATAGGATTTTCAGATTTTATTCTTGAGTCATATGCCAATCGCAAATTGTCAATGGAAACACTATCTTGCGTAAGAGAGAATAATGTTGTTAATAATAACCTGTCTTCCTGAGAGATATTATATGTATACTCAATATGCCATATTTTTTTGGGGTTATCCAGACTATCTATAATAAAATCAAAATAATTGCTAATGGGAATTCTGTCGTAGAATATTTTTTGGGATATTTGTTCAATAAGTCGTGGGTTATAGTTTTTATGATTAATGATTTTTAAATAATTTTTATTGTTTTTTATTTGGAACAATCGAGCCTCATCAACATCATTAAAATATAGGTGATTATAAAGAATTTTTGCCTTGTCTAAAGATGACATTGTGCTGATATCTATTAACTCAATATGTAGCTTTTGCAGCATATCATAGTAAAAAGTATACCTCTCCTTTGCTTCATTATGAATTGTAATGCGGGAGTTGAGAAGAATATATTTATTATCAAATCTTTTAATATATGCAATTAAGCTTTGTATTTCGTTAGCTTGATTCGATTTAAGGTCTAAATAGCTTTGACCCAAAAAATCATCAATATAAATTAACTCTTTGACATCTGAATTTTTTGATATTGTTTGTTTTAGTTTTTCTATATTCTTTGATGTGGAATATCTAATGGTGAATCCCGCGTTCAAATAGTTCAAAACCATCATATTGCAAATTGTAGTCTTTCCAACTCCAGGCGAACCAGTTACAAGTAACGCCCGAGACTCACTTAGTTTTTGAGACGCTAATTTATAGAAGCGAGTAGGTACATATAGATTTTGTTTGTCTATAATTTGCTCTGCTAAAACCTCTGCGTCAATCATAATATCTTGATTATTTAAAAGTGACATAACATTTGTTGATTGCACCCAAAGTTTGTAATATTTATAAAGAATATCCTTGTTTGTTTCTTGATTTAAAACATCATCAATTTTTGTGCCATCTAAAATATTCTCTGTGTTTTTCATATATTTGCTAAACAAAGAAAAAATTTTCATATGTTCTTCACGTGACAGAGGTAAGCTTGTACAAACATAATATTGTTTAGGATTAATCTTTTCAAGCTTAGGAATTTCTTTTTTCAATGTGCTGTATAAAGCTGAAAAAGATGAATTTTTATAATTTTTGACTTGACCAATATAAGCATTTAAAGTTTTGGTATCTGCAACATCAACGCCGCCATCTTTTTTTAAGGATTAAAGCATCTCAGAGAAACATTATATAATATTTGCATTATATCTTTACATAAAGATTCAAACTCCCAATCATTTAAGTTTTTATAATCGTACATATAAAAATTCCTTTGTTGAAAATAATTCATTCACAATTAAAATTTTATTATACCATATAAATGTCTAAAATGCAAATTCATCAAGAAATGCAAAAAGACTAATATAGCAAAAAAAGGGAACGCCGAAACGCTCCCTTAAAAAGATTAGCTATTGTATTTATAATTCTTTCTTACGGACGTCGTAATCAATCAAAGCATCGTAAATATCTGTAAAATAATGTCCCCAATCCCAAGTATAGCCGCTTTTCCACTCTTGCAGATTTCTAAAAGTAATAAATAATCCGTCATTTGAGCAGACGGCTAAGGCAAGGTTAGTATCTTTCTTTTCAGTAAAGCAAATTATAGTTAATTTCATTCCGTTATTTATAAAACGGAATCCGGACTTAATATCGTTCATAGCACACCTCCGAGTTTTTCTTTGTCAGGAATATAACGCTTGTTGCCAACTTGAATAGTCATGTAATTGACACCTTCATGCTCAAAAGCAAAAGGCTGTACTTTGCCTTTAGCGTAAGAGCGCAAAATAACCTGTCCTTATCAACTTCGGCTTTGGTTATATTGCCGTCAAGGAATTTTTCATCGGTAGATACTTCGATTATCTGCATTCCTTTTTGTATCAAAAATGAACTAAACTGCCAGAGCTTTTCAAACATTCCGTTGCTATCCATTATTACGCTTAAATCCTCTTTAGGATAATAAGCTGTTACTCTAAAATATTGTGTAGCCATTTTAATTTCCTCCTATGCGGCTAATTTTTTAATTGTTCTGTTGGCGTAAGGCAGCCAAACCTTGTTTACATAATGCAAAACGGTATCGTCAGGCTTCTTGCTTCCGTCACCGTAACATTGTAATACCTTCTTGTTTTTAGGTGAGTATTCAACTGTAACAAAAGGTACGGCAGGGCTTTCAATGGTTCGGATAAAGAAAATAAGCGTTTCTTCCCGTACCATCTTTTGGTCGTAGCCCATTCGCCCGACACAGTGTTTTAAGGCTTCGCCCTCGCGCATCAGTTCCGCCGGCGATGACGCAATAAAGACAGCAAAGCCGCCTTTCTTACATTCCTGTAAGGGCATATATTTACTTGCTACAACTGCAAATTTCTCGTAAAGCTCCGCCCGTTCTTTTTCGTCAGCCATTGCCTTTGCGCTATGGTATTCGTCAATCCTTATATCGTGCCAGCGTTTGAAATTATGCGGATAACGGTTTTTAGGCAAGTTCATATCTAAGTTAAGATAATTGCAGGCTTTAAGATAATCAAGATAAGAATTAGGTTCGCTGTCTTGTTTGTCAAATATTCAAAGAAACGTATAAGTTCCTGACCTTTGAATAACTCCTTAATAGGTTTTAAATAGCCTTGTGTGTTTAAGCGTTTCTTACATTCCTCAAACGCCTGAATACGCGCTAACGGTTTTCCGGTCTTATAGCTTTGCATAATCGTTCCGACATAGAAATACTTGTCTGTCAGCTTGCTTTTTTGGAAATAAGCCATTTGCAAAAGCTTTTATCCTTGGCAATCTTTTTCAGTACCATTACGCTGTCATAGAGATTATGTAAGCCAAGTTTTAATAGGTATTCAGTCTGCGGATATTGTTTATAAAGTTTCAGATACTCAATAATACATTTGCCCTTGAAAGTGTTGATAAGCACTATAACGGTATTCTTGAAATCTTCCGACAAATTCAGGATTAACAAGCGTGGTGTAAGGATTATAGTATTTAATATCTGCGTCATACCATTTACCGTCCTCAAACCATTTAGCCCATTTTTGCAAGCCTTCGGCATACCATCCGACACGGTATCCCATGCCAAAATAGACATACTCCATATCTTTAACCCAACAGCGTGTAGAGTTTACACCATGCGCGGCAACCTGTTTACAGTACCATTTTTTATAATGATTTTTAACGGCAACCGTAATCTTGACAAGTTCATTGTTAATAGATGTAAGATAAGAATAAAACCGGCACGGGCCTTTCTGCTCGGGGCATTGTGTATTATCTAATCTTTGAATTTTAGTCAGAATATGCTTAGGAATAGGCGTAATCTTAGTTGTCAATTTAGTTTTTGCATTCATAATTTCACCTCGCAATGAGCGTACTGCCGAATATTTCTATCAATACGCCCGGTATATTTTCGTTATTAGTTTTGACAGGCTCGTTTTTGACTTCCTCAAATTCATGGATAACGCCGTTTTTATCCGCCCATTTAGTTTCACTAATTTGGGTTAGCTGTTCCGGCTCATCATCTTCGGCTTCGTCAAGCGGTGTTTCGTCAATTTCGGTTTCGGGTTCGTCATCTTCCGGTTCGCTAGCAGCCTCAATCTCTGTTTCTTCTGTTTCCGGCGTTTCTTCCGGTTTTGTGTCAAGCATATCGAACAAAGAGAATTGAGTTTTGGGCTTGCTTGTTGGAACAGATATTGGCGTGGCAGATGCAAGCGTTTGAGTAGCCGGCTTATTTTTAATAACAGGTTTCGGCGGTTTGTATTCCGTGCCGTCCTCGTTATATAACGTACCTTCGATAGAATCTTCCTCAAAGTAATGGATAGCCCAACCGAATACGGTATCTGATTTAATCGCCGCAGCTCTCGCACCTTTTTCGGCAAGCTTACGGGCTTCTTCGCAAGCATAAGCAAGGAATGTTTCTAAGGTCTTTTTGTTTATAAGCGTTTTGCCGTCTTTAACAGTCTTGACGCCGTTATTGATTTTTTCCTGCCAACACATCGCTAGCGTTGTTTTCAAGATAGTCTTTTATTATTGTTTGCTCTGTTGTCGTTGCAATCAAATTTAATGCAATCATTGTTTAACCTCCTTTGATTTTTATAGATAAAGAAAAATGCCCGTTTCTTTTCAGAAAGGGCATTCGCGCCAAATACCGGCTATGACTTCTTTTCGTTTTATGGCTATGATTTTCCATTTAGGTTTAATGAGTTTATGATTATCCTCTCTAGCTAAAGGGGGATAGCGTATATAGCTATCCATAGCTTGCTTAGCTTGTTTATATGTATAGGTTTTAAAGTGCCGAACATAAAAATTGTTGCCGTATTCGCGGTAACAAACCTTATAACCGTAACGCTCACGGTAATCTCTCATAATTACCTCACAATTTCAATTATGCCGCCGTCGTATTCTTCAGCGTAATAATCGCCGCAGCATCTTCCATAGGCTTCAAAATCAAAGAAGTCTAACAGTCGCTCATCAATCTTGTAACCATAGCAGTCAAACATTTCACGTCCGTAATCTTCCCAATCATAATCTTTATAAAGGTGGATATCATCATCCCAATTCGAGCCGTTGGACTCAACCAATTCTTCAAAGTCAGACAAACAGCGGACTTCAATAAAAGCCTGCATTATTTCAAATTTGTAATCATCATCAAGAACGCCGGATTCTTTTAATGTATTAAACAGCTTTTGCGGATTGACATAATCCCAATTAGTAGAGCCTGACGGTAACCCTTCAATGTCCTGTATAAACAATTCTTCGTCGATACCATCAAGAATAAAGCCTTGCTTTTTTAGTTCTTCTTCGATTTCTTCCCAATCTGAATAATCCGAAAGGTCAAGCCAAGACGAACCAAGCGCACGCTCATTGCACTCATTGTAAGAACCCCAAGAGCCTATAACTACGCTTATTGTGCTTGTAATCATTTATTAATTCCTCCAATATTCAATGTGAATTTTATTGCCGTTAGCCGACGGCTCGCACATATAACCGTTTTTGTGAAGCCACGATTTAACTTCGTCTTTACTGTCTTTCTGAATTTCAAAACCGCCATTGTCGGGATTATTTTTAATAAAGTTTTGAAGCTCGGATATTACCGGAGTAGGACAAATTCCGTAAATGTCGTCAACATAGTAGCGATTAACGAACCAATTAAAAAGGGCGTGACACCTCACGCCCTTGTAATCAACTATGTAATCATTGTCGCCGCATTTTTCTATTACTGTTATTTCGGCTTCTGTGCCGCCTAAGCTGTGTATCCGTCCGATTGTCTTAATGTTTATCATAATTACTTGTTCTCCTTAAATTCTTCTAAATATTGTTTGTATTGTGTATCTGCTTCCAGCACTTGCATAATTTCCGGCATTATCTGTTCTTTGCTTTTGCCGATACAACAGAGAGTTATTAAATTCGTGTTTGCCCCGAAAAGCCGCCTAAACGCATAGTCAACGATTTTATGAATGTCACTGTCGCTATGTTCGCTGGTATAATTGATACAATGAATGGCGGTCAAAATGCTTTGTAATTCCTTAGTGTTTTTCATATTGATAATCTCCTTTACCTGTTTTCCGGCATAACCCAAATATGACTATCCGGATTGCCCTGATAGCAATAATGCGGATAAATACCCAACAGTCGCCTGCTTTCATTAGTGTTGTGCGGACTTTCCGGCGCACAAGCCGAAAACCATAATTGTTCAATCTCGCTCGCCGCCGTTCCGTTATCGTACCAAGCTGAATGACTGAAGCCGTCCAGCTTGACTGCCAATAATCGTTTTTTTGGAAATATTGATTTGAAATTTTGTTCAAAGTTTTGTAAATCCATTTTAAGCGTCCTCCTTATTAAAAAGCGGTGCTACCTTGTCGTAAATAAAATCAAGCCTATATTTAGAGCAAATATATAAAATGTAAGTAAGCTCCATATGAGTTACGCCGTCCTTAGAAATATCAAACATCTTTTGGTATTGGTTGACGTCGCCGCAAGTAAAAAATTGTTCCTTGTTGCAAAGTGAGTAAAGCTCATTAAACTCAATTTTTTTCTTATCCATGTTAATTCTCCTTTGTTATCTTAATTAATCTGACAGGCTTATTGGCTTCTTTTGCAAGGTCTATTGAGTGCTGCGTGCCCTTCGATTCATTAACCTGGAAAGCGATTAAATGTGTGCAAGCTTCGACTATCTGGGAATTTCTCTTAAAGCCTGCGGACTTCCCGTACTTATCCCAATCGGCTAAATACTCTGTAATCTCATGCCCGAACTCGGTTGCATATTGCTTTGCTAAGGTATCTGCTCCTTTTGCACCGCCGGATACAATCTTGAAATTGCCTAAATTTTGAGTAAAGTATTTTACCTTAGCCTTAAACAGCTCATAATCAGTAAAATCTCTTGAGCCGACTAACGCAACGACAACTTCTAATTCATTGTTTTGCATTTTAGTTTTCCTCCTTGACTTGCTCAAAATCGTCCACGGCTATTTTCTCGTAAGTTACGCCGTACTCAAAAAATAAGCGTCCGTTCTTATCAAGCCTAAGCTCGTAAGCACAAACGCTTATTCTGCCTTCGTTAGACACTGCTACGGTTATTTCATTCTTAGCCGTATTGATGTCAACGATGTTGAAGGTTACAAAGTGATCGCCGTCATATAGCGAAAATTCACTTAGATAATACCTTCGGTTGTCTTCTGAAATTGGAACTTGTTCTTTCATTTGGATTTACCTCCGAATTTTAATTTTGCCTTTTGGCAAACAACAGAAAAATCAGAGGAACAAGCACTTATAAAGAATAAATAGAAATATCGCTACACCCCTGTCAACGACAAAGAAAAAAATATTGCATTGAAAGAAAACCATAAATAAAAAAGTCCGACTATTTTCATAGCCGGACCATTTACAAATTTTCCGCGATATTTTTTCCCGTTGATAGGGGCTAGTGACCTCTGATACACAACAAAGCCAAAAGGCAAAATTCGGAGATTGAATTGATGATTGATTTAGCAATTAATTGACTTTTTCAATAAAACTTGATATTATTAACTGATATAAAGCTGTTAGGAGAATGTATGAATGCAAAAGCACAACTATATCAAATAAATGACTTTGTGCAATGGTATGAAAATTCCACACTGAATTTAAACGCAAAATATCAAAGAGGAATGGTTTGGAATGAAATTGCCAAATCATATTTTATTGATTCAATCATGAAGGCTTTCCCTGTTCCTCCAATTTTTATTAGACAAACAATTGATATTCAAACAAGAACCACCATGAGAGAAGTCATAGATGGACAGCAAAGATTACGTGCAATAATGGATTTTTATAAAGGAAAAATTGCTTGGAAAAAAGCTCATTCCGGAAGAAATAGAAGTCTTTATTTTGATGACTTAAATAGCGACGAGCAGATTGCTTTCTTAAATTATACGCTTTTTGTTAACATCGTTTCTCAAGAAGAAGATAGCAAAATATTTGATATGTTTACAAGACTTAACAGTAATAGTGTCGTTGTAAATAGGCAAGAAAATCGGAATGCAAAATATTGGGGGCAATTCAAATTATTTATAAATGAATTAGGTGAAAAAGTAAGACCATTTTTTATGAAAAATGAAATTTTTAAAGATTCGGCTCTAGTAAGAATGCAAGATTTAGAATTTTTAAGTGGATTAACATTAGTTATAATTAATGGGAATTGTTCTGAAACACAAACTTTATTAGATAAATTGTACGAAAAATACGATAAAGAATTTGAACAAGGCGATGAGTATTTTGAGAAAATAATTTTTGTAATAGAAAAAATAGAAAGAATATTTATCCAGATGGGTATTACAGAATCATATTTCTTTAATAAAACTTATGTATTTACTATTTTTTCTGTGCTTTATTACAATTTATATAATATTGAAAATTTAAGCATTAATAAAAATGAAGCTCTGAATTTACACAATATAGATAATAGTATCTATCACATAGCAGAAAAAATGAATGTCTTAAATAATGATTTGACCAAAATTTATATGAAACTCAATGAACCGCTTGAATTAGACTGGTCTAAAGAATTCGAACGACTTCATAGAACTCGTACAACTTCAAAAGAGGAAAGAGCATTAAGAATAAAAATGCTTAATAAATATTTATGATTGATAATGCTGCATTTGTTTCAAGTATTAATTATGAAAATCAAATCGTTGCAGCTGCTATGAATAATCAAAATCTGTCAGATAATGAGAAAGAGGCAATAATAGAATATTCTTTGGTGAAAATGTTTGTAGATTTACAATGTTTTATATCAAAATGCTTTGAAGAATATGCCGTTGGCGGAAGAAGCAACCAATATACACCTCAGAGAAGACTGAACTTTGAAAGCGCTGAACATTTACAAGCATTTTTTTACATGTTAAAAAAACAATATGTTGATTCATTAGAAACTGGAATAAAAGAATATTCAAAACATATTTTTGCATCAGGAAAAGATCCTTTTGCTTTAATTATCGCCTCTTCAGAAGAGTGGGATATATATAATAAAGCTCTAATAATTAGAAATTACATATCTCATAAAAGTAGCAGTGCGAGTAAAGATTATGTTGAAAAGTTTTTTGCAAATAAACCTCAAGATCTAAAATCGCCTGCGTATGTTTTGAAACAAATGAAAAATAAAGAAAGCTTATATACTACTATTAGTAAGACTTTTATTAAAATTACGCAAATATTAATTGATCCTGAACCCTACTTTTAAAAAATTTGTTATATAAAATATCAGCTTAAAACAAAAGAACGAGTTGAACTTCCTTTAAGGTGTTCAACTCGTTCCCATTTGGCGGAGAGAGGGGGATTTGAACCCCCGGTACGATTGCTCGCACGCATGATTTCGAATCATGTGCATTCAGCCGCTCTGCCATCTCTCCACGATACTTTACCATTATACATATTTTGTTGGATTTTTGCAATTATTTTTTATGAAGTTTATAATCAGCTAATACCGGACAAGAAATTATATCAAACCAAAAAACATACTTGGGGAATAGAAAACAATAATGGTAGGCAGCGGCACTGGTTCGCAAGGTTTAGAAGAAGGACTTGCGTTGTTTCCAGAAGTGTGGAAATGGTTGATTTGACTATATCGCTATTTGCTAATTTACACGTCAATAATCCCAAGTATCGTTTGTTCGACATGTTTCATGCGTCATAGCTTTTGCAATACTATCTTATTTAGGTGTGATACGAGTAAATTTTTAAGTAAAATGATATAATCGTTAATTTGCAAGATAATGGTCAAATTTGCATAATTGTCCGATAATCTATATGTTTTTTAAGAAAATATTTAAAAAAAAACGGTAAAATATGTTATAATTTAAAAATGCCGGGTAATTTTAAAAAAGAGGACCTTAGGGTTATAAAAACACAGAAGGCTTTTCAATGTGCTATAGCGACTTTATTGGAGCATCGAAAATTCAAGCAGATTACCATCAATGATCTATGCGAAGAAGCACTTACAAGCAGAGCAGCGTTTTATACGCACTATAAAGACAAGTATGATCTTTTGGAGAACTGGTTTTCCTGTGTTTTGAGTGCGCTGAGCGTAAAAGGCATCGAGAATGTGATAGGTAATCTCATTTATAGTAATACAAAGGTAATGCAGAATATATTATATGAGGCCGACTATGAAACTATCGGAGTCATACAAAACGGCATTGTATGCACATTATTAGATGAATGCAAGAGCCTTTCTGAGCATAGAAAGACTACACCTGAGTACAAGGTTATGTCCAATTTTTGTGCAGGAGGTATATATGAAATGATAAAATGGAAAGGCGGGCAGAAGTCAAATGAGCTTCAGTCCACCCAAACGTACTTTTACAATTTATTAAAAACTATTATCGAATTTCACGAAAATTACATAAAATAACCAATTAGAAAGGAGGTAAACACCTTGTTGACCAATGCGAAAGAAAAACTAAATAAATTATTAGATGAAGGGGCTGGAATTCAACACATTTTGGACACAGCCGACAAAGTAACCGGACAACCATTAATTTTTTTTGGGCTTAAATACAATCTGATAGCACGCAGTAAAAGTGATGCTCCAGCCGACCATTTGTGGGTAGAGCTTATTACAACCGGCCGATTTTCACATGAAACCGTAGATTTTTTTAAAAAATCAAATTTCATCGAGGCATATTTTGCTTCCCACATTTCTTTGATGCAAAGTCCGGGGCTGAGGAATCGCATTAACGGAGTAGTATTTGATGTAAACGGCATACAGATAGGGAATATATGTATCATAGAATACACAAAGCCGCTCACCAATGAAGAGTATGAGATTTTGGAGATTGTTTGCGAAAAAATAGCTTTTGCGATATTGGAATGTAAGATAAACGATCTATATGCCGATATTCCCGATAATAATCTTATTGAATTGTTAATTGAAGGCAAAAGGAATTTTAATGCAGAACAGGATAAGCAGATACAAAAATTGCATAAGCAATTCAAAAAGAATATTTATGTTGCCGTTGTTGACATAATCCGCTACGACCATACCTTAACTCATTTGGTCTATTTTACTGATTTATTCAAGCGGATAATGAAGGATTTTCATTACTTTATATATCTCAACAATATAGTCATTCTGTTAAGTTCGGATCAAAAAATTATAGATATCGAAAATTCCATGAAGGAGCTGAATGAATTTTTTGTTAAATATAATATTTATGCAGGCGTGAGCGGCAATATGGAGACTCTGTACGACCTGAAGCAATATTTTAAGGAGGCCCTTAATGCCCTTAATTATGGAATGAGTCAAGAAAGCGACATAAATATCTTTAACTATGATACTTTTAGGAGCGAGCTTTATTTAAATACGCATATTGATGAAATAGATATTAGGAGCCTTTGTCATCCGATTCTGTTCATGATTTGCGATTACGACAAGCAGAATCACACAAATTATCTTCAATCATTGAACATGCTCTTTATCTGTGGTTTTAATTCGCGTCTTACCGCCAAAAAACTTAAAATCAGCACCAAAGAAACTCAAGTTATTGTGCGTAATTTAAAAAAATTATTTAAAATAGATTTTAACAATGGCAATATAATGTTTGCGATATTTCAATCTGTAAAGCTTTACAAATGTTTTCCCGAAAAGTTTACCGATATTTGAAATAAATATTTCGGTTAAAGTTAGAATGAGGTTTCTATGCTTTGTTTTAAGGCATATTATATATCCGCTTGTACTATTTCAATGTGCAATTTGCCATTCTTAAATTTAAGATAAATTTGCCGAGACTGTCTCGAGGCTTTTCCTTAGTTGTGGCAAGTAATGTGCTTTTTTATTTTTGACTTTTTGTGGGGCGTCTGATATAATAATAAAATGAGTCATTTGTCGTTGTATAGAGAGTTTAGACCCACCACTTTTTCGGAGGTGGCGGGACAAAAGCATATTACCGATACCCTTATTAATCAAATCAGAATCGGTAGAGTGGGTCATGCCTATTTGTTTACAGGTAGTCGCGGTGTTGGTAAAACGACTTGTGCGCGTATTTTTGCTAGGGCGATCAATTGTGTTTCGCCTAAAGACGGGTCGCCTTGCTATACCTGCGAGGTCTGCTTAAAGCTGGATAATCCGTCTAATTTGGATATTACCGAGATTGATGCTGCGTCTAATAACGGCGTGGACGATGCACGGGAGCTGAGAGAACGGGTCAAATATCCGCCCATTCACGGAAAGTATAAGGTTTTCATAATCGACGAGGTCCATATGCTTACGGGAAGCGCTTTTAACGCGCTGCTAAAAACTTTGGAGGAGCCGCCTCCGTATGTTGTATTTATTTTGGCGACAACCGAGGCATATAAGCTGCCCGCTACAATATTGTCAAGGGTTATGCGGTTTGATTTCAGATTGCTGCCAACTGCCCAAATAGAGGAAATTATTTCGGATGTTTATAAAAAATCAGGAAAGGATTTTGAGACAGAGGCGGTCAAATATATCGCAATGCTTGGTGAGGGCTCGGCGCGTGATGCTCTTTCGATAGCAGAACGCTGTCTTAGCATAAGCGAAGGTAAATTGCTGTACTCCGACGTACTGGAGCTATTAGGCGCAGCGGGTATAACCGAAATAAAAAAACTCACTGCCGCCCTTTTGGACGGGCAAATAGGCGGTGCGCTTGAGACTGTGGACAGGCTTATCAAGAGCGGTAAGAGCGCAGGTATGATCGCAAAGGATATTTTATCCTTCACCAGAGACCTTTTGGTGGTCAAGGCCGCGCCTGCCATTCTTGATATGCCTAAAAAAGAGAGGGATAGTCTTGTTGCGTTTACGAAGGATTTTTCTGTGGAAAATTTAGCCACCCTTATACAGATTTTTTCCGCAATCGAAACCGAACTTAGATTTTCAGTAAGCGTCCGTACCGTAATAGAAACTGCTTGCGTAAGGGCATGTAAGCTGGCTGTCCATGATTTGTCTGCCATTGAGGAAAGGATAGCGCGTCTGGAAAAGCATGGCGGTACAAGTGCAATAGCTGTATCCGGATCCGCAAACTCCTCTTCCGTAACGGTAAGGGCCGCGAACGCAAGTTTGCCTTCGGACATAAATATTATAAAACCGGATATAGACAATATAAATAAGGAAAGACCTGTGCAAGAAGGAAAGGATAGACCTATGCCGGCAACATCGTCTTTTCAAAACGATAGAAGAGAGCCTATGGTCAAGCAAGCGGAATTAGAAGGTGCGGAGTTGCCGTCGGCGCGTTCGCTTTGGGGACGGATAATAACACAACTCAGAACAGGTGCATCACGTTCCGTCTATGCAATACTCAGTGAAATAGGAGAAATAAAGCTTAATGGCCGCACATTAAAAATTGTATGCGGAAGGGATAATTATCTGGCTGTTTCTTCCGATGAAACTATGAGCGAATTAAAAAAAGCGATCGTAGCACTCGGATATGATAATGTTAGTTTCGAAGCGGAGCTTGTAGATGCGGAAAGCGACATGGACAAGGATATCCAGAAAATAAAAAACATGATAGGAAGTACGCCGTTTAAGGTGAACTGATTGTTTTTTAGTAAGAAGATTAAATAATTAAAAACGTTTATAAACAGGCGATAGGCATTATATTGTGTAAGCAACAATCAATCAAAACGATAAAAATTAATAATTAAAGAGAAAAGGAGAAATAAAGATGTCAGGAAAATTTGGCGGATTCGGCGGTGGCGGCGGATTCAATATGCAGCAAATGATGAAGCAAGCGCAGAAAATGCAGGAGCAGATGGCGAAAGCGCAGGAGGAACTTGCCGAAACTGAGCTTGAAGGTACCAGTGGCGGCGGACTTGTAAGCGTTACCCTAACCGGAAAAAAACAGATGATAGCTGTTAATATAAAGCCGGAAGCGGTTGATCCCGACGACATTGAGATGCTTGAGGATCTTATTATTGCGGCATATAACGATGCCCTTGAACAGGTTGAAAAACTGGAGCAGGAAAAACTGCCGATGGGCGCGACAGGTTTATTGTAGTAGCAAAAATAAGCAAGCAATGGCAATTCTGCGGGCATGAGATTTGCGGGCATGACAAAGGTTTGATAGCCCGTAGCAAAGCTATCGAATAAACTTTTCAAAATCAAAGATTTTGAAAAGTGGGTCCGGGGCTTGCCTCGGGTGTAGTACTAAGTAGCGATAAATTACACATTCAAAGGCGAATAGATTTTTGTGGATAAAATGCGCTAAAAGCGCAGACTGTAGCAGCGCTACAGACCAGCATTTTAGTTCGTTTTAGACCAAAAAGATTTCGCCGGCTATATGCAATTTATTGCGAATTAGTATAGTACCCTTTATCACCGCCAACGAAGTGAGAGTCGCGACCATGCTTGCATGGTCATGACCGAACGAGGCAGGCGGGCAAAGGGTTTAAAACTCCGCGGTCTTGCCGCGGAAGGCGCGATGTGAGCAAAGCGAACACTGCCGGGTTCAGGGCTTGCCCTGAGGTTAAAAACCCTTTATTATAAAATATAAAAAGCATAAGGAATTATGAAACAGCTTGATAGTATACAAAAACTAATAGGCAATTTTACCAGACTGCCGGGTGTGGGGCAAAAGACAGCTCAGCGGTATGCATATAGAATTGTCGATATGACCGAAGAAGAGGCGGCGGATTTTATAACTGCTATATGTGAAGTAAAAAAGAATGTAAAATATTGCAAAATCTGCGGTAATTTCGCGGAAGGAGAGACTTGCGAAATTTGTAATGTGCGTGATAAAACGGTTATTTGCGTAGTCTCATATCCTAAGGACATTCTTGCTATCGACCGCGTGGGCAGCTATCGCGGTGTTTATCATGTTTTGGGCGGCGCGATAAGCCCGATGGACGGCAAGGGGCCAAACGAACTTAGAATAAAGGAGTTAATCGGGCGGCTTGACGGTGTTTTTGAGGTGATCCTTGCGACAAATCCTGACGTAGAAGGAGAGGCAACGGCAGCGTATATATCAAAACTTATTAAACCGTTTGGAATAAAGGTGTCCCGTATTGCTCAAGGTATAAGTATGGGTAGCGATATAGAATACGCCGACGAGTATACTCTTTCGAAGGCGCTTTTGGGGAGAACGGAGCTGTAAAAAATATGTATATACATAGCGTAAAGGACTTACAATATACGTAATAAGTTAATACATAAATACCTTATAAAATTTAAAAAAAGCGGAAATTCACTCAATTGTAACGTTTTTGTGTTAAATGTTAACCATTTTGCTCATTCAATTAAAGCATAGATAGCCGTTTCATAAAACCGTTGTGAATTTATGCTTTCATAAGTAAAGGCGATAAAGTTTTGTATTGACAAACCTATAAAGAGTATAATATAATTAGCTAACGCGGTATTCTATGCCGAGAGGAGGACAATTTTTCATGAAAAAGATTGCTATAGTTGCCATTTTAGCGTTGGCAATGCTACTTGCGATTACTGGTTGTGATAAAGCGACTACTGTGTCGATAAGCGTAACCAAATATCCGAAATTAACTTATGAAATAGGCGAGAGTTTCAAACCTGAAGGAGGCGAAATTGTTGTAAAAATGTCGAAGGGAAGCGATAAAATTATCCCTATGACTGATAAAGAAGTTACTTTCAACGGTTTTGATTCTTCAAGTGCAGTAAGATCTCAAGAAGTTACTGTGCATTACAAAACTCATGAAGCGAAAATAAGTGTTTCGGTTATTGCGATTCAGTCCATTAGGGTTTCGGCAAAGCCTAGACTCCAATACGTGATGGGCGAAGCTTTTGATCCGGCTGAGGGTATGCTTGCTGTCACAATGACTGACGGTGTTATTTCGAATGTACCGATTGGGGACACCAAGGTAACTGTTACAGGCTTTGATTCGACTATTCCTGAAATCGGCAAAACCATCACAATTTCTTACGGCGGACAGAGCGTAACGGAAACTGTTACAGTAGTTGATCAATCTATCAGCAAAATCTCTCTGAGCACAAACCCTAACAAAACAGCATATTTGACAGGCGAGAACTTTGAAGCTGCGGGCGGCAAAATAACCGTCACAAAAAGGGATACCCCGTCTGAAACTATTGATTTAACTAACAGCCAAGTTAAAATCATTTGTGATTTTTCTAAGCGCGGAGTTGATAATGCGAACAGCAAAGTTATCGTTCAATATCGCGGACACCAAACTGAATTTAAGATAGATCTTGGTTCTGCTGTTGTCGGAATATCGGTCAAAGATTATCCGCAGACTCAATATATTGTTAATGAAAAATTCTATACCCAGACCGGCGCTCTTTGGTTATTATACCATGACGGTCAAAACGATACCGTGCTTCTAAGCAATAATGACGTGCAGGTAGTAGGTTTTAATTCTAATTCGGCAGGATCTTTGAATGTAACATTCAAATATATGAGTTTTGAAACAGATCCGATTTCTGTCACCGTTATTGACGGCGGAGCGGCAAGCAATCTTATGATTGATTACAATTTATTCAACGATGTTATTATTGATTGGGTAGATGCAACGGTTGTAGGTCTTGAGGGTAGAGAAAACGAAGCAAAAGCGTTACTAAGCAATTATTCTGCATTGACTTCTACAGAAAAAAGTTATCTTTCCAAATATCAATCACGCATCGTCGGATTGGCTGTTGCTGCCGAGTTAATGGATATATATGGCGAAGCGAAAATTTTGTCAGATGTCATACTAAAGAATACAACATATACAGAGGCTTCTAGTCTTTTAGGCACTATTGCGACTTTTAATTCTGATGTTGCAGGCAGTAGAGATGCCATGGTCGATTTCGACACTGCCTATGGAAAAATACAGCTTTACAGATTGGGAAGTACCGTAATCACAGTACAAAACATTCGTGACAAAATCGAATCGGCAGAAAGGAATGTTAACACTCTAAAAACCGAGATTAATAAGGCATTGCCTCTTTTCCAAGGTTTCAATACTCTTCCCGAGGTTATTCCGTATGACTTTGATTTTACTGTTTATTCAGGCATTGGCAGTTCCTATAATGCATTGATAGCGCTACAAAGCACCGAAAAAGCGTTTTTCCAAGAGGTTCTTGTTAATTGGAGAGCAGATTATCTTGAGATAATGCTTGAGTACTTTTATCAAATGAACGGCGAAAACCTTAAAGGCGGAATTTACGGCGATAAGATTGCTTCGGTAATCAAAGATTATACTCCACAAATTCTCTATAGCATGGTAGAATATGTAGACAAATATATGTCCGTTGGTAACGCATATCTTTCTAATACAACTGAAGGTGCTGCTGATCCTATATTAATGCCTGCTATTTCTATAATTAGCGGATTTAAAAAACTTGTTGATACAATGTACAGCACCAGTTACGATTCTATAATTAAGGTATTTGAAACCTATAAATGGCCTACTTCTACCGGAGAAGCCGATCAGATAAAGTTTTATTACGACGAGATAGCTTATGGTGAGCGCGAAATAATGAATTACTTACTAGGACAATACTATTCTCCTAGCGGCGTTATAGAAGAGTTCTTTGATATTTACTTGCCGATTGTGGATAAGTTTAGTTTCTTCTTATACTTTTCAACCGATGATTACAAGCCCGGTACTGCCGGACGTGATGCCGATGTTGTAGCTTTGAGAGAGGCTTTTTATAACTTATCTACCAGCAACAAGCTTTTTATTCTAAGTTACTTCAATGATGGCTTCTATTTTTCAATAGTCAAACCTTATATGGAAGTTTATTTAAATTCAAATGAACTCGCGGTTTATGACGCTCACACTAATCTTGTTATTTCTTATTTGACTTACTACAGTTTAGATGGCAATGCAACGGAGCAAGAGTCGGAAATGACTAAAATGAAGGATAGGATATCGGAAGTTCAGATCGCCCTAAACGCTGTCGCCGACAAATCTAGACTCAACAAATATTTGAGCCACGAACTTAATTTCTTTGAAGAAATCAAGGAATGGATAGTAATGGCTCAAGATCTCAGTCAACTGCCTTACGCTATTAAAGAAATTAACCAATACATTAATATGTCTAACGACTTAGTCCAACAAGGTTATAACGACGATGCAATTGCTGTTTATCTAAAAATTGTTGACTTGATTGAAAAGTTAAATGCCGACGACAGAGAAGTTTATGAAAATTTTGCAGTGGGTGCTATAGATGGCTATACGCACGAGTATTATTTTGAATATTTCAAAAGCTTATTCGAGAGTAGCTATAAAATAGACCCTAAAGCAGGTACTCCTGTTGCCAACGTGTTTAATAAGTATATGCAAATGAGATACAATTTGTATTTTGTAACCGATTATAAGTTGGGTGATTCAAGGTACAATGCCGACTTTGAAGCATTAAAAACAGCATTTTTCAATCTTACCTCAGACGAAAAGGTGGATTTCGTTGTCAACGGTCATAATTTCGGAGGCGCAAGATTCTTTAATATGCTTGCTTCGCATATGTATGCTGAGCTTGGCAATGAAGATGCATACGAAGCCTACGGATTGATGCTTGAAGTAATATACGGTGCGTACAGCTATGATTTGGGCCTTATATCAATAGACACGCTATCTAATTTAATTGGCAATTACAATGCTAAAGCAAACGCGCTTAACTCTTACACGGCTAAGGTGTCCAAGGAACTTGCATTGTTGAATGAAATAAACGCGAAGCTTGCTAATCTTACAGGAATAAACGTAAAGTATTATAATCTTCTCAAGCTTGCTACTGCAGCGCTTGAAGGTATTGCTGCAGACGGTAAAGTTTTGACAAACTTTGAGGCTATGACTATTCAACTGAATGATGAATACTCTAAGCTAAACGAACAAGAAAAGGCTGAGCTAGACACCGTAAAAGGATTCTTTTACAATGATTTGACAGTTGGTGCGGTTATCAAGCAAGTTATTTCGCTTAATAGAGTTAAAAAATTGCTAATGATGTCTGATGACCCGAGCGTGAAATCTTTATATACTCAGCTTGCAAATATGGTTTACAAACTACATTATGACGCTGGTTATGAATCTTCCGGCAACATGCATACCGAAACCGAAGCATTATTAGCAGGATACCAAGCGTTATCAGCATACCAGCAAGGTTCATTCTTTATGTTCCAAGACGGTTATTATGGCGGCAATTATGGTTATTTATTCTTATATTTCACATCTAACTATTTTGCGAGCAAGATTCCTAATTCGGGTGAAGGCACTCTAAATGAGGACGCAATCTATGCAACCTTAGAGTGGATGGCTGCCTATGGCGTATATGTTTACGGTTTCTATTCTTATTCTCAATTAGAGAAATTTGCAAGCGATGCTGTGGATGCTTATAGTGCTCTTACCAGCAAAACAGACTTCGATAACTCTACTATCAAAACTATCTATAACGAATATTTGGCAATCTCTACTTTACTGACTAATGCTACTAGCGTTGATTCCAGTAACTATGTTGTAAATGCCGCAGTCATAACACTAAAACTAATAGAGTCATTGGAATTTGCTGAAAAAGGAGGCGACTACTCATGTTTTATTCGTAACTATGATGGGTTTAATTCTCTATATAATAGCTTCTCTGAGGCTCAACGCAACAGTTATATTGCAATAAGCTACGAGGGAAAAACATTCCAACAATGGAGAACGCTGTTTGTTAGCGAGTTTGAAAGAGTTAATAGCGCTTTTGCTAGTTTTAATATTTTTTATTCGCGTTATTTGTATATTTCAAACAAGTACATGGATGCTTCTGCAGGAATTGATATGGTTGGTTTCAGTGTCGATGATTATTCCGGTAAGGTAATGGATGACATTGCTATGCTGGAGCAATATTTCTATAAACTTACAAATGCCGAACAGAAAATATTTGTACAAAACTTCGGGCATATTTTTAGAACAATGCTTAGATACTATCATTCGAATATCAAGTCTGTAGAAGATTTTATTACTTGGTATGACGGATATGTAGATTATACTGCAGGATTATAATTAATAAGCTAGAAGAAAACTTCAAAAATTAATAAAAAAAAGACGGTTGCGATAGAAATATTGGAACCGTCTTTTTATTTGGGGACTCTATGAAAAACTATGATGCAGGAAACCGGGTCAAAGAATATGGTGCAATAAAATAATTATGCAATCTTTTTTTGCTTTACTTAATGGTGACAGAGTCTATGAATTTGCCATAACACCTTCTGCGCTTATGTAATGTCTTGCTAAAGTTTTTCCAAAAGCTTTGTATCTTGTTGTTACTTTCTAATTCGGGTCCCGTTTCAACGAATTTCACCCCGTGCTTCTGCGCATTCTGAAGACCTTTAAGCAATATCATGGCATTAACGCCGGTATTTTGGTGAGCCTTTTTTATTCCTATACTGTATAGATCTACTGTACTAAATTTCTTTTGAGAATTTATAAAGCTGATTAATCCTCGAATTGAGCGCTTGCCGTTCATTTTCTTTAAAGCCATATTGAGATTTGGCGCCATAAAGCCATATCCTATAAGCTCTCCGCTTAAGCTCACTGCGAATACAAAGTCGGGATTAAATATCATTTTGATAGCGGCGATTTGCCGTTTAATTTGCCGCTGATTAATAGGAATAACACCGAAAAGTTCGGCGTAAACCTCGTTCATAATAGTGTTGAGTGCCTCTATCATAAGCGGTTTAGCTTTTTTGAATGATTTTACTTCGATAAAAGTATAACCGTAACGCTGTTGGACTTTTTGCGAGATATATTCTAGCCTTTCGTCGAGTTTTGTCGGTACCTCTATTTTATATTCTATCCAGTCGGTAATCTTTTCGTAGCCTAGCTGCTCAAGATGATTCTTATAATAAGAATAACTATACACAGTAAGATGCATATCATCCTGATCAAATCCTTCGACCAACAATCCTTGTTTGTCCAAATCTGAAAAACCGATAGGGCCGATGAGCTGTTTTATCCCTAACTCTTTAGCCCATTCTATCAGTTTATCAAGTAATGCTTTAGTTACCTCTATATCATCGATTACATCCCATCTGGTAAACCGCAGCTGAGATACGTTCATTTTTTCGTTATAGGCGAGGTTGTGGATGCCGGCGATTCTTCCGACAACCTGACCGTCTTTGTACGCCAAAAACCTTCTTGCGCTTGCATACTCAAAGGCGCCGTTTTTCCTAGGATCAAATTCCTCTTTTTCATCGGCAATTAAATAGGGAACGTAATAGGAACAATCTTTATAGAGACTCAACGGAAAAGAAAAAAAAGCGTTTTCCGTTTTTCTGTTTGTCACTTCAACAATATGTAACATATTTCCCTCCAACGATATTATAACTTTTTTTCTCACAGCATGTCAACAATATTTCACCAATCTAATATTATTTTTTGCTTTCAAGAATGGATGAGAAAATTTTTGATATTTCAATGAGTAATTCACTTTCATGTATGAGATATATTGTAATTATAGTCATTTCCGATATTGGCTTTCATAATATTTAAAAAGCATATATTTGTCCTGATTTTTTGCATATATTATTTTTCCTATTCATATATATAAGCGTACTTGTACTAATTTGATGCAGGTAACCAAACGACTCACAAAAAAGGGGATAGTTATGAAGAAAAATTTCAAAATATTAAGCATTTTGTTGGTTTTGATAATTACCGTGCCTACAGTGCTTGCTTGCGATATGTTCGGCAAAGATGAGGGCATTACTACATATGTTATTGACGCGACTTTAAATGACGAAAACAAGACAATAACAGCAAGTATGGATGTCAATTATTACAATTCTACCGAAGTTCCGCTGGATAATGTGATGTTTCACTTGTATCCTAATGCATATAGGCAGACGGCAGAGATTTCGCCTGTCAGTGACCTAAAAATTGACGAAGCCTACCCTAACGGAATAAGTTACGGCGATATTACGATAAGCAGATTGAGCGTGAGCGGCAGCGAGCAAACGCCTATTATCCAAGGTGAGGATGAAAACATTCTGTTAGTCAATTTATCAAAAACGCTTAAGCCGTCGGAGTCTATTAAAATCAGCATGAATTTTATCGTTAAACTTGCTAATATCCGTCACAGATTGGGCTACTATGGCAAGACCATAAATTTAGGTAATTGGTATCCGATTGCGGCAATTTTCGAAAAAGGCGAGTTTAATCAAACGCCATATAGTTACTTAGGAGATCCGTTCTATGCGGAGGTAGCTAATTACGATGTCACCATAACTGCACCTATTGACTACACAGTAGCAGGTTCGGGCGACACGGTATCAGCGGTACCTAATTCTCAAAAACAAACAGTAATGACAACCTTCAGTGGCAAAAATATGAGAGATTTTGCCATAGTAATAGGCGAGCTTACCGTTGTTAGCGAAACGATTGGTAAAACAAAGGTTAACTATTATTATAATGCGGATACAAGGGTTAAAGAAAATATGCAGGCGGCGGTGGATGCGCTTGTTACCTTCAATAATCTATTCGGTTCATATCCGTATGCTACCTTGTCGGTTGTAAAAACGGCGTTTTTGATGGGTGGCATGGAATATCCGGGATTGGTTTATATCTCGGATGCGCTAACTGCAAGCAGCTATACTGATACGATAGTCCACGAAATCGCACATCAATGGTGGGCTTGCACCGTTGGCAATAATCAAACCAAAGACGCATGGCTGGACGAAGGGCTGGCGGAATATTCTACAGCGATGTTTTACGAATCTAATCCTTCTTATGCGGTAACCATGCAGCAGCGCATAGCGGGAACGCTTTCGGGCTTTATGCTTTACATAGAAATGTACAAACACAACGGCAGAGACGACACTTCGATGAATCGTAAAATTAGCGAATATTCGGGAGAAATGGAGTATGTTTATTTAATATACGCACAGGGTGAAATCCTCTTCAATGCCGTTCGCGAGTTAATCGGAAAAGAGGCCTTTCTAGCCGGACTCAAGAATTACTACAAGGAAAACAAGTTCAAAATTGCAACGCCGGACCACTTAATCGGTCAGCTAGAAAAGACCAGCGGTAGTCCTTTAAAAACTTATTTTAATAGCTGGGTAGAGGGCAATACACAGGCATACGGCGCATAATAATATGTCCGCATTGTTGATTGTACGGTTGGCTTTTAAAAGCGTAATTATATTAGTCAAATAAAATGTTACGGATTGCTGTTAGCGAGCTTGTTTTTTTACGGAAAGGCAGCTTGAAGAAAAAATAAATTTAGGGAAAGAATTATGTTTTTGACATTTAAGCGAAAATCCATATTGGTTTTGATTATTTTTGTAATTATTACGGCGGCGGTTTGCATCATTATTTCTGCGGCGGCATCATCGGCATATTCAGTCCCAAAAATTGGTAAAACGGTAGTGATTGACGCGGGGCACGGCGGCAGAGACGGGGGCGTGTCGGGCATTAATACTAATACTATCGAGGCGGATATCAATCTTGTAATTGCCAAAAATCTTAGACATATTCTGTTGACATATGGTTACGATGTAGTTATGACAAGAACCAATTCGGACGGTCTTTACGGACTTACCAGCAGAAATAAAAAGATGGACGATATGCAAAAGCGCAAGAAAATTATCGAAAAAGCCCAGCCCCATTTAGTTGTCAGTATTCATCAGAATTTCTTTCCGCGGGCTAGTGTTAGAGGCGCGCAAGTCTTTTATGCGCCTAAATCAGAGGAAGGCAAGCGCATGTCTGATATCATGCAAAATATCCTCAATGTCAATCTAGAAAAGACAAATAAGGAGAGTGCAAAAGGCGATTATTACATACTGCAATGTACCGGCTATCCATCATTACTGATCGAATGCGGTTTTTTATCGAATGCAGAGGACGAAAGTTTGCTTGTCTCCACTGGTTATCAAGAGAAGATAGCCTATACAATCTTCAGCGGTATAAATACAATATTGATAGGAGAGCATCCGTAAATTATCATTAAATAAAGAATAACAAATTTGGACGATGTAAGGTATAATACTTTTATTAATGTGAAGAATGTCGAATAATAACGGCATTCTTTTTCTTAATTTACCTTCTTTTGCAGTGAAAAGTGTAGATTAAACTAAGTGAATTATTCCATTATATTTCTTTTTCCATCTCTTGCTATTCATTGCTTGTTCGTATTGACATTAATTTTTTTATGATGTATAATGTCTGTCGTGAAAAGCATACTCTGCAATCAGTTTTCTATGAAGAGACAGACTGAGAAGAATATTCTACTCCTAAATTTTTACAAAATACGGACTACTAATAGAAGACAAAATGAAAAAACAATTTACATCTCCATATTTCAAAATTATTCTTAGCTTTGTTGTAGCTATCTTTATAGGCGCTCTTTTGCTTTGTTTGCCGATATCGTCCAAAGACAGAGAATGGTTGCCGTTTATTGACGCTTTATTTACATCAGCTTCCGCCGTATCGATTACCGGTCTTACGGTAGTTGCCAACTATGGCGTAGCCTTTTCGGTTTTTGGAAAAATTATTATTGCTATACTCATCGAAATTGGTGGACTTAGTGTTCTGACGATAACCATTTTTGCCTTTGTACTTCTTGGGAAAAAAGTGGGCATAAAGGACCGTTTTCTTATGAAGGAGGCACTCAATCAAAGTAACTCATCGGGAATTGTTCGGCTTATCCTCACAATAGTAATCTACACACTTGTCATACAGTTGGCGGGCGCAGTACTTTCCTTTATTTCCTTGATACATTATTATCCTGTGGGGGAAGCTATTGGAATAAGCATATTCCATTCCATTTCCAGTTTCAACAATGCGGGACTGGATATATTCGGATACGATACCAGTATTCAGCACTTTTCTTCCGATGTCTTTTTTAGCATAACGACTATGTTACTTATTGTGATTGGCGGAATAGGTTTTTTAGTACTAAAGGACATTGCATCTTTCAAAAAACCGCGCGACTATATGCTACTCACCAAAATTATTTTGCCTATGACCGCTATACTCATTATCGCGGGTATGCTACTCTTTAAGCTTGCGCTGGGTGCGGAGATAGGCTGGTTTGAAGCTTTATTCCAGAGTATTTCTTCACGTACTGCCGGTTATTCCTGCTACGATATTTCTGAACCGAACAACCCTGAATATATCACACATATTCTGCTAATGCTTATTGGCGGTTCACCTTGTTCGACCGCAGGCGGTCTAAAAAATACCACAGTTTTTGTAATCATTATAACGATAATTTACTACGCTGTCGGAAAAGATCCGCATATTTTCCGCAGGCGCATCCCTAAGCGGGCAATTTTTAAAGCCTTTTCGCTTGTATCCTTATTTTTGGGCTATTTAGGGATAAGTATGTTACTTTTGGCTTTTTTTGAACCTGCCCAAGATTTGATAAAGATAATCTTCCAAGCTGTATCTGCCTTTAGTAATGCAGGTCTCCCTACGGGGATTGAAAGCTCTCTTACAATCCCAAGTAAAATTTTGCTGATATTCTCAATGTTCTTAGGGAGACTAGGGCCTACAACCCTCCTTAATGTTCTCAACCGTAATTGGATTCGTGAGGCGAGCTCGGACATAAAATATGTGGAAGAAAATATTCTTATAGGATAGGCAAAGTATAAATCGTTCATTGCCGCCAACAAAGGACAACTGATAGTCATTTCAAAAAAGAATATTAGGTTAATAATAATTAAAAATAAAAAAACAAATCGGTTATCCGATAAAAGAGGACATATGAAAAAAACATTTGTAGTTATAGGATTGGGACGCTTCGGACTTGCTATAGTAAAGACCCTTTCGGAACTAAAGTGCGACGTTCTTGCGATAGACGTTAGTGAGGAACGGGTATCAAAGGCGTCTGCTTTTATTAATCATTGCGTAATTTGCGACTCAACCAAGAAAGAGTCACTCAAGGAATTGGCTATAGGCAATGTGGATTACGCTATTGTGGCTATAGGCAACAATCTTCAGGCTACCGTTCTAACTACCATTAATCTGAGCGATCTTGGCGTAAAAAACATCACCGTACGCGCCGATGATGAGGAGCATATCAAGATAATGGAAAAATTGGGCGCAACACACGTTATGATACCCGAAGTAGCATCGGCAAAAAGTCTTGCAAATCAGCTTGTTCACAATAGCTTTTTGGATTATTATAACATTGATTCCGAGCATGGCATAGTCCAAATAAAGATCCCCGAAAGGTTCAGGGCAAGAACTCTTGCCGAGCTTGATGCCCGCAACAGGTATGAAATCAACATAATCGGCATAGTTAAGGAAGGCGTTTTTACAGTTCCGAAAGGTACCGATATGATACTCCCGGGTGATGTAATAACGATAGTTGGCAGAAATAACCGACTCAATAAGTTTGATAATTTTATAGCGTCAGAGAAATAATTTTCCCGATTCGATACGATGAGGGATACGTTTGACAAAGTGGTGCGGATAATTTATAATTAAATAAAAAATATTTTTTAAGGAGAATTTCGATGCGATTGACTGATAAAGAAATCAAGCTTGTCAATGAGGTAAGCGCGAACAATTATAAGCCGTTGCCTGTAGTACTTTGCGAGGGCGAGGGCATATGGGTAAAGGACGTGGACGGTAATCGGTATATAGATATGCTTTCGGCGTATTCTTCACTTAATCAAGGCCATCGTCATCCAAAAATTATCAAGGCATTAAAGGATCAGGCAGATAAGATTACAATCACCTCCCGCGCTTTTCATAACGATAAGATGGGAACTTTTTTAAAGAAGCTTTGTGACGTTTCTGGCTTTAGTAAAGCATTACCTATGAATACGGGCGCGGAGGCTGTCGAGACGGCAATCAAGGCGGCGCGTAAGTGGGCGTTCGAGAAGAAGGGTATTACAGAGGGCGAGATCATCGCTTGTATGGATAACTTCCATGGACGCACAGTTACCGTTATAAGTTTTTCTTCCGAGCCGCAATACAGAGAAGGATTTGGACCATTTACTCCTGGCTTTAAGCTTGCTCCTTACGGTGATCTGAACGGTATGGAGAAGCTTATTAATGACAAAACGATTGCAATTATATTAGAGCCTATTCAAGGCGAGGCGGGCGTTGTTGTTCCGCCGCAAGGTTATTTAAAGGGTGTAAGACAGCTTTGCGACAAGCATGGACTGCTTATGATTGTGGATGAGATTCAGACTGGTTTTTGCAGAACGGGAAAAATGTTTGCCTTTATGCACGAGGGGATCCGTCCTGACGTTATGGTGGTTGGGAAAGCACTTGGAGGCGGAGTGTATCCTGTTTCTGCTATGCTTTCAAACGATGAGGTTATGGATGTATTCCGTCCCGGTGATCATGGTTCGACCTTTGGCGGCAATCCTCTTGGTGCGGCGGTAGGTTTGGCGGCGTTACAAGTACTTGAGGATGAAAATCTTGCAGAAAAAGCACATGAGCTTGGTACATATTTTATGCAGAGGGTGAAAGAATTCAACAGCCCTATAGTTAAGGAAGTGCGCGGCAAGGGTTTGCTCATTGCCGTAGAGGTCAAACCTGAGTATGGCGCAGCACGTATATATTGCGAAAAATTGATGGGCATGGGTATTTTGTGTAAGGAAACCCATGGGCAAATAATCCGTTTCGCACCTCCGCTCATCATCAAAAAAGAGGAGCTTGACTACGCATTAGAAAAGGTTAAGGAGTGCCTTAAAGGTTAATGTGCAAAGAATGTAAAACAATAGACATAATCGGGGTTAAATCTGATTTAGGCGCTTCTTGTTTAGGTGCGGATTTGGGGCCTAAGGCTATACGCTGTGCCGGACTTGTTGACGCAATCAATGGGCTTGGGTATATTGTACGTGATTGCGGCGACATTAATCCTAGCTTAAAAACTATCGATTCAGTTCCCGGTTCGGTACGTCTTAACAATCTTAAACTTGTAAATGATGTAAATGCTAAGCTATACAAAATGGTCAAGGAGACTTTGAGTTTTGGAAATTTTCCCCTTGTTTGCGGTGGCGATCATTCCTTGGCGGCGGGTTCTGTTACCGCTGTGCAGCGGCATTTTGGCAAAATAGGAATAATTTGGGTGGACGCTCACGGCGACTTTAATAACGAGGAGAGTTCGCCGTCGGGCAATATTCACGGGACTCCGCTTTCCGCCATTTGCGGCGGCGGCCCCGAAAATATTTTACCTTTTAAGGAAAATAATGCGGAGTATGTGTCTCCAAGGAACACAGTAATCATAGGTGCGCGTGCTCTTGACGATGAGGAAAAAAGACTCCTAAAACAAGCGGGCGTAACCGTTTTTGGCATGGACGAGATTGATAGGCGGGGAATTAGCTCCATAGTAGAGGATGCAATAAAAATCGCGTCTGCTGATACGGAGGGAATTTACCTTAGCTTTGACCTTGACGCAGTTGACCCTTTTCATGCGCCCGGTGTAGGTACGCCTGTAAAGGGGGGATTGACCTACAGGGAGGCGCATTATCTATGCGAGCAGCTTTTCTTTAGCGATAAGCTGTTAGGTTGCGAGATAGTCGAACTGAATCCGATTTTGGATTTAAAGAACGAAACGGGTGAATTTGCGGTTTCTTTGGCTTGTTCAATGCTGGGAAAAACAATATTATAACTTGATTTATCCGGCGGCAGTGCGAATGAAAATGTCAAAGAACTTATGGACAATATCAAATTGGCAGGAGTCAGATTGATAGAGTTGTCTTATTTATAAATATATATCAATAAGAGTATACTAACGCTTGTTGAAGGTTGTGCCGTCCGGACCAATGAACAAAAACATTTTACTTGACAAAATGCTTGTTATGCGATATATATTGTAGTATATATACTGTATTATTCCAGGAGCAAAAATGCTTGCTAGCAAGGGCATTTTTGCAACGCCGACAAAAGTTTAATACCCGCAGCTCTGCCTGCGGAACAAACTTTTTAAAATCTTTGATTTTGAAAAGTGGGTCCAGGGCTTGCCCTGGGGTTTAATACCATTTATTATACTTAAAATCCTTATGTATTTATAATGAAGGAGTTTATCATGAAAAAAAATAAAATCTTGATATTAATCATTATGGTTTTATCAATAATGACAGTTGTCGGACTTGCCGGCTGTGATAAGCCGCCAAAACAACTTTCGAAACCAACAGGGATTGAAGTTAATGAGGTTGAAAAGATTGTTAAGTGGGAGCCTGTTGAGGGAGCGAAAAGATATTCTGTTCAGGTCGACAGCAATCTGCTTGTTGATAACGGCTTAGAAACCAGCTATTCATACAGCTATTTGACTGCGGCAGGGAACTATAAAATTCGCATTATGGCGATCGGCGATGGTAAAAAATTTACCGATTCCGACTGGACGGAGTATAAAGACTTTAAGATTGAAATAAAACTCGATAAGCTTTCTGCTCCTATTGGTTTAACAATCAGTGAGTCCGAAAAAAAGATTTCTTGGTCAAGTGTAAAAAATGCAGTTTCTTATTCTGTACAAGTCGACAGCGAACTGGCGGTTAATGTCGGTTCGGAAACGGTATTTTCGCTTGCAAGTATGACCGAAAAAAGATCATATAAAATTAAAGTCAAGGCGCATGCCGACGGAATAAATTTCAGTGACTCAAGCTGGTCGGCGGAAAGGACATATACTCCGCCTGCTCCTTCTAAGCTTAGTACGCCTGCGGGATTAAATATAACGGCAAAAAAATTATCGTGGGAATCAGTAACCGGCGCGTTTGCTTACCATGTTAGAGTTAATGGCGGGAACCCCATAAATAACGATACAAATACAGAGTTTTCGTTGGATAGTTATTCTTACGGTATATACAAACTTCAGGTATTGGCTAAAGGCGACGGTACAATTTCAGCCGATTCGAACTGGTCGGCCGAAATAAAATATGTATACAACAGTACGTCTGCTACCAAGCTTGCGACTCCGTCGGGTATCAGCATTGACTATAGCGGAAAAATTCTGTCTTGGGATGTTGTTCCGAACTCTATAGGATATACTGTTAGGCTAAACAATACTACGGAATATGATGTTTCATCAACCAATTTCTCGCTTGCATCATTCATTTTAGCAGGCACCTACACTTTTGAAGTCAAAGCATTGGGCAATGCTCTGCAGTATTCCGATTCAAATTGGGCTCAATCCATAAGCTATGTTATCGAGCAATCGCAAGGCGAGATCCTTGAGATAATGCAAGTCCAAATGCAACTTGCGGGCTGTTTGGTAGGCGAAATAGTAACCGATTACTTTCCGACGATTATTAAAGGAACCAAGAGTTTCTCATTTGAACTAAAAGATGCGGACGGCAGCGGATTTATTGTACAGTGTGATACCCAAGATAAAGCAATTCAATTGTTTAACAGCTCGCTTGGAAATGTCTTGAAAATATATGTATATGGCGATATAGTTATCATGTTCACAAATCTTGTTTCGCAAACAACTCAGGAATATCTTTTGGGCGCTCTTGGATTTGCCTCCGGCGATGCGGATTTTTCCAATTAGGAGCCAAACTAACAACATTTACAAAAATCCTGCGTGTCTTAGTGATATGCGGGATTTTTTGATGTAATTTTTCCCTATTATAATTTATATTAAGGCGGCAAAAATGCCCTTGCCGACAAGCATTTTTGCTACCAGAATAAAATTTATAAGCGATATTACCATAGATAAATCTTGATCAGGTCTCTTTGATACTATAGATAAAGAAGCAACTAGGGTATAAATATTTATTGATACAGACAAAAATAGCATTACTTATAAGAATTTTTGTTCTTTGAATAAAAGAAAAGCGGCTACTTTTACAAAACATGGATTATTCTAATTGCAAAATCGAAAATAATTTGCTATAATCATAAGGATTTTTTGACATAATCAGTTTTTATGTTTTGATACGGACAAGCATTAAAGTGATAGTGCTACTAGCGGCGGATTATATCTATCTCTAAAAATGTATCTTAACTCAAAATCTGCATTACAAAAGTGAGGAAATATGTTTAATACGAATTTGTACGGGATTAAAAACGGTGTATCAAATTTCTCAACTGACGTGACCTTCATTGTATTGTTTGCGCTGTTTACCCTTCTTACGACGCTTGTTGCTGTATGGATCATCAATCTGTCCATCAAGAAAAAAACCGAAAAAATTGGCTCAAATCAATTGTTTGGCATAATGCTTGTGGTTGCTCTAGTGGGTATTGCAGTAAGACTGGTACTATCCTATTTCATTACGGGACATAGAATGGAATATAATGCCATTGCAGGTGAAAACGGAGCGGTTTGGAATATTATTAACGAAGGATTTTCGGGCTACTACAGTGGGGACGGCTCTATTTATCCGTTTTCATTATATCTGTTTTCGATGTTTGCTACGTTAGGTAGCTGGTTTGGTATGACCTATTCGTCTGCCGCTGCTCCTTTCCTTATCAAATTACCGCTTATTATAGCCGATATAGGATGTATTGTACTTCTTTATAAGATATCTAAAAAATATTTCAATCAGGTAGTTGCGGTTGCGATTTCCGGACTCTTCTGTCTTTGCCCTGTATTCATGTTACCATCGGCGGTATGGGGCAGTTTGTATGCGGTGCTTGCTTTCTTTATGCTTTTGACATTCTATTTCCTCGTCCAAAAGAAATTTTTATTTTTGTTCATCAGTTATTCCTTTGCCCTTCTTACCGCAAAGGAAGCGATATATTTTATTCCTGTTTTGGCGGTATTTGTGGGCTATCAGTTTGTTAAATCCTTAAAATTAAATAAATCGGAAAGAGGAAAATCCAGTCTAAGCTTTTCGGAACTATTCAAACATCCGGATAAGGGCATCGTTGTAAGATTGCCTATCTATTTCATTGTATGCTTAATAGGTATGTATATTATCAGTCTGCCCTTCATCATCAATGATTACAAGGCTAACTTCTTTGTGTGGCTCAACGAGTTTTATATAAAAGGTCTTACCAAAATGGACTTCTATACCTATAACGGACTTAGTCTTTACAGTATTTTTGGCATGAACGGTAATATGTTCGGTACAAACCTTGTAGTATTGTTTATAGTTCTTTTCCTTGCAATAGTAGTTGTGCTTACTCTTATCTACTATCTAAGCAAAAAGAACAGGGCGAATCTAGTTATGCTTGGCGCCTTTATTTATATGACCTTGTCGCTGTTCTTCATTGACTTTAGTGAAATGACGATTTATCCGGTATTATTACTCTTGTTGCTGTCCTTTATATTTATCAAGGACAAACGCTTGCTGCAAGTGCTTGCTTTGTACGCAATAATATTTGTTATTAACGCCTCTTTGGTTATGGCGTTCGGAGGATATCTTAACAACCTTGCTGAAAATATGTTCCTGCCAAACAACGATTATACCGGCGACGCTCTTCTCACCTTTAATACTGCGGCAAATGTTGCAAACATTGTTTTATCTGTTCTTGCGCTTATTACCTACTTCTATTTTACCTTTATTCTAATGGATATTTCAATGAACCACAATAGAAAGCTGTTTGGCGGTCAGGACAAAAAAAGTCCGCTTTATGCTATTAAACATTGGATGAAATAGTCATCATATCTTTTCATAAAGGGGCAAAATATGCTCGCAAAAGTAAATAGCTACGGACTTATCGGAATAAGCGGCTACCCCGTCGAGGTCGAAATCGACATCAACAACGGATTGCCTGGTATTGAGGTAGTAGGACTCCCTGATGCCGCGACAAAGGAAGCTAAGGAGCGCGTCAAGAGCGCTATTAAAAACAGCGGTTTTATGTTTTCGCCCAAAAAGATAACCGTAAACCTTGCTCCCGCCGATACTAAAAAGGAAGGTGCGATGTTTGACCTTCCTATTGCGGTAGGCATACTTGCCGCTACGGGACAAATTGCTTACGAAAATTTGAAGGATATAACCTTTGTAGGTGAACTTTCCCTTGACGGTCAACTTAGACCGGTCAGGGGAATTTTGCCAATAATTATTTCGGCTAGAGAAAAGGGCAACAGAATTTTTATTGTACCGAAATCCAACGCAAAAGAAGGCAGCTATGTTTCGGACACAGATGTTTTTACCTTTTCTACTTTGCGGGAGGTTGTCGGATTTCTAGCTAATAAAAGTGGATTTTCGCCTGTTGAAAAGAATTCTTTGCTCACAAGCGGAAACATCAAAAGTAACTATTTTGAGGACTTTAAGTACATAAAGGGACAATTTGTAGCACGGCGGGCAATGGAGATTGCGGCAGCGGGCGGACACAATATTTTGCTTGTAGGCCCACCGGGCGGCGGCAAAACTATGATGGCAAAATGTCTGCCTACGATTCTTCCTGATATGACGGCGGCAGAGGCATTAGAGACGACGATGATTCACAGCATTGCGGGCATACTTGACGAAGACGCGGGTATTGTACTCAATCGGCCTTTCCGCACTCCGCATCACACGGCAACGAAAATCTCTCTCACGGGCGGCGGCGTATCTGCTAGACCGGGTGAAATCAGCCTCGCGCACAATGGCGTTCTTTTTATGGACGAATTGCCCGAATATAAGCGCGAAACATTAGAAATACTTCGTCAGCCGTTAGAGGACAACGTAATAACAATTTCACGAGCGGCAAGAAGCGTCGAATACATGGCAAATTTTATGATGGTATCGAGTATGAATCCTTGTCCGTGCGGAAAATTCGGTTCAAGCTCAAATGACTGCATATGTACACCCGCTCAAATAACTAAATATCGCGCCCGACTTTCAGGGCCGCTTATGGACAGGATAGATTTGCACATAGAGGTTGATAATGTTACCTACGATGCATTGATATCAAAAACCGAATATGAAGACTCCGCTACTATCAAGGAGCGGGTTAATCGTGCCAGAATATTGCAGAACGAGCGGTTTAAGGACAGCGGAATTTTTAGCAATGCAAAGATGAATAATGTTATGCTTAAGGAATTTTGCGTAATTGATACGGTGGGGGAATTAATACTCAAAAACGCTTTTTGAAAAATTGGGCTTATCGGCTAGAGCGTATACTAGAATATTAAAGGTGGCGCGTACTATAGCCGACCTTGAAAGCTGCGCGGATATAAAGGCGGCGCATATCGCTGAGGCAATTCAATACCGCAGCCTTGACAGGAGCTATTGGTGATATGAATATAATTACTGACAGACTGATATTATTTTGGTTGGGATGTTCTGGTGCGGGCACAAAAAAGCTAAACGCACTCTTAGAGATTTATGAGCCGCTTGAGGTTTGGGAAAGCATTGACAGCGGAAGCTTAGATAAACCGCTTGGCGAAACAACTGCAGCCGCTCTAAAAAAAACTAAAAATGTAAAGAAGCTGGAAGAAGCCTTGGACGGGCTATACAAAAAAGACATTGTGGTTGTGACCAGAGCGGATAGCGAATATCCAGAGCGGCTAAACCAAAAGGAAGTCAATCCTCCTTTATTTCTCTATTGCATGGGAAATGTCAACTTACTTAAATCCAATTGTATAGCTGTAGTCGGTACGAGAACCTGCTCAAGGTACGGCAAAGAAGCTTGCGAAATGATAACGAGAGACTTGGCGGCAGGCGGGCTAACTATAGTCAGCGGATTAGCAACCGGCATAGATACCTATGCTCACATCGAAACGTTAAACAGCGGCGGTAAAACCATTGCGGTTTTGGGTGCCGGCTTTGATCATATTTATCCTACACTCAATGAGCCTCTCAGTCAAAGAATATTAAAGACAGGCGGATTACTTGTTTGTGAATATCCGCCAAAGACTGAGCCTACGCGCTACAACTTTCCGGAGAGGAATAGGATAATAAGCGGGCTTTCTGCCGGTGTTTTGATAGTCGAGGCGGGCATGCCTAGCGGAACACTTATAACGGCGGAGTGTGCGCTAGAGCAGGGCCGGGAAGTGTTTGCCGTTCCGGGCAACATTACCAGCCCTAAATCCAAGGGAACTAACGAATTATTGGTGCGGGGACACGCGAAAATAACGACAAGTGCCGAGCAAATTTTTGAGGAATTAAAGCTTATTAATCCAAATATCAAAAAAAATACCGTCATAGAGCTAGACTTTTTGGAGCAAAGGATATATAATCTCTTAGAAAATGAGCCGCGCCCCTTTGATGAATTAATGCTTTTGAGTGAAATGTCTGCAAGTGAATTAACTGCAATATTGACCGGCTTAGAACTAAAGGGTGCAATTAAGCGGCTTCCTTCCAACTTTTATGCCGCAGTATTCCAAAGATAACGCCAATAAAATTAATCTTTACAAAAAAATATCACCTGCAAAGATAATGTTTGGAAAAAGTTATGTCTGCAAAAGAATTGCCGCCGGATAATCGGAGTAACAAGTGCGGTGACGACTAGGGTTATGGCATTAAAAAAATTTTAAAAAAAGGAAATCGAAGTGAAACTAGTTATAATAGAAGGTATAGGTAAAAAAGCAACCATTGAAAAATATTTAGGTTCCGACTATAGGGTTTTCGCAACCGGCGGTCACGTTAGAGATCTTCCAAAATCAACTCTTGCCGTTAACGTAAAGAATAATTTCGAGCCGCGTTATGAGGTGTTACCGGACAAAAAAGACACGGTCAACAAAATGATTGCGGCGGCAAAAAAGGCTGATTATATTTATCTTGCAACTGACCCGGACAGAGAGGGTGAAGCTATTTCTTGGCATGTTGCCAATCTTTTGGAAATCAATCCTTCCGATCCTGCCAGAATAGTATTTAATGAAATCAGTAAAAAAGCGGTCAACCATGCGCTCAATAACCCGAGACCTATCGATGTGGCGTTAGTGGATGCACAGCAAGCAAGGCGTGTGCTGGATAGATTAGTGGGCTACAAAATTTCTCCGGTTCTCAGCCGCAAAATCCAAAGCAAGCTATCGGCGGGGCGCGTTCAATCGGTTACATTAAGGCTGGTAGTCGAGAGAGAGAGAGAGATACTTGATTTTAAGCCCGAAGAATACTGGCCATTTTATGCCATGCTTGATAATCGTGAAAAATTTCGTATTAAGGCGGCTCTAAACACCGAAAATGGCAAGAAAATAAAACTAAAAAATAAAACGCAGGTAGACGCGGTAATAAAATCTCTTGACGGCGCAGACTATATTGTCGATAAGATTAAAAAGGCGCTAGTTAAGGTAAAGGCCCCCGCGCCATTTATTACAAGCACAATGCAACAAGATGCCCTCAACAAATTAGGGCTTAGTCTAAAGCAAACCACAGCTATAGCGCAGGAATTATACGAAGGCGTAGAAATTCCGGGTGAGGGAAAAACTGCCTTAGTCACATATATCAGAACGGACTCTACGAGAATTTCTCAGGATGCGGCGGATGAAGCGAGGAATTATATCGCGGCAAAATACGGCGCAAAATATGTTCCTGCTAAGCCAAATGTTTTCGGTTCTAAAAAAGCAAACGTACAAGATGCCCACGAAGCTATCCGTCCTATAACTTTAGAGAGGACGCCTGAATCCTTGGAAAAGATACTTAGCAAGAACCATTACCGCTTATATAAGCTGATTTTTGAGCGGTTTATGGCTAGTCAGATGAGCGACGCAGAATATAATTCTATGACAGTTGATATCATCGCCGGCGATTATGGTTTTAAAGTATCCGGACGAACACCTCATTTTGCGGGTTACACAATAGTTTATAAGAATTATGAAGAAGAGAAAGAGACTGACGACGAGGACAACGGTAAACTTCCGGACCTAAAGGAAAGAGAGCGGCTTAATTTTGTAGAGTTTAAATACGAACAAAAATTTACGAGGCCGCCATCGCGCTACACTGATGCCACCCTTATCAAAACTATGGAGGAGAAGGGTATCGGGCGACCGGCAACCTATACTCCGACTGTTACTTTGCTTGCCTCCCGCACCTACACCGAAAAAGAGGGCAAATTTATTAAACCTACTCAACTTGGTTTTGATATTACCGATATGCTTATTAAATATTTTCCTGATCTTTTCGACATCGCCTTCACCGCCGAAATGGAAAGCAGGTTAGACGAGATAGAGGACGGCGGCAAGGAATGGCAAAAGGTAATCGACGGCTACTACAAAGATATGGATGACAAAATTCTGGTGGCATTAGATGACGCGTTCAGTTTAAAGAAGCCTGCCCAAAAGAGTGGGGTAATATGTGAACAATGCGGGGCTGAGATGCTGATAAAGCAAGGCAAGTTCGGAGAATTTTTGGCCTGTCCCGGTTATCCGAAATGTAAGAACACAAAGCCCATTGAAACTCTTTCTAAGAGTGAGTCTAGCGAAAAACAAGACAGTGCAAAATCTGCGAATGGTACGGAAAAAATTACCAATGGTAAATTGTCAAATAAGCCGGAAATAACCGGATCAACGCAAGGCGGGGAAGATGGCGGCGCTTGTGAAAAGTGCGGTAAACCGATGGTGGAAAAAAACGGCAGATTTGGAAAATTCCTAGCTTGCAGCGGCTATCCGGAATGCAAAAATATCAGAAATGATTCTAAAAAGAAGGATAAAGCAGAAGAGGCAAAAGCTGGTGAACCTGAGGAAACTGGCGAAATTTGTGAAAAGTGCGGTAAGCCCATGGTTAACAGGACCGGCAAATTCGGTAAATTCTTAGCTTGTACCGGTTATCCGAAATGCAAGAATATCAAAGGAGACGCAAAAGCAAGTGAGGAGATATCTGATCAGACCTGTCCTTTATGCTCTAAGCCCCTCAAAATGATACGAGGCAAGAATATTTTTTACGGTTGTACGGGCTATCCCGACTGTTCATTCACTTCGTCATATCCTGTGGCCGCGGGTAAATGCCCTAAATGCGGCTCACATCTTATTTCAGTAAACAATAAATCGGAAAACATAATCAAATGCGCCGATAAAAATTGTGATTATGTTTTGGAAACCGAATCCAATCAATAATTTAATATCACATCGATTCATAATACTTTCGAAAGACAGGTTTTTTAGCATGATTTAGTTTAATTTCATCCAACAGAATTAATTCTTAGTCGCCGTAATGTCAGGCATAGTAAATCGGACAATGGAGGCGAATTATTAAAAACGGGGAGTGTGTCTGAATTATGCCAAAAACGATTACTGTAATAGGTGCAGGGCTTGCGGGGAGCGAGGCGGCACTAACGCTGTCTAAGCTAGGGAAAAAAGTGCGCCTTGTCGATATTAAGCCGTCAAAATTCACCAAAGCCCATTCGAGTACGGGCTTTGGTGAATTGGTTTGCTCAAATTCGCTCAAAAGCGACTTGTCGGATACCGCTTCGGGACTACTCAAGGATGAATTAAGGTTGCTTGGCAGCCACTTGATAGAAATTGCCGATTTAGTAAAGGTAGCGGCGGGCAGCGCGCTTGCTGTGGATAGACAGCTTTTTAGTGAGCGTATAACAAGTAAGATTGTAGCCGATCCTAATATTACCGTAATCAACGAGGAGGCGAAAGATTGGGATATAGACAGTCCCGTTATTATAGCTACAGGACCGCTTACGCTTAATCCTCTTGCCGAAAAAATGCGCGAAAGATTGGGCGGATTTTTTTATTTTTACGATGCCGCCGCCCCGATAGTATTAGCCGAATCGCTGGATGAAGAAATGTGCTTTCTTTCTTCTCGCTACAATAAAGGGACAGCCGACTACATCAACTGTCCGTTAAGCAAAGAGGAATACGAAATTTTTCACTCCGAATTAATCAAAGCGGAGCGAGTGGAACTAAAATCTTTCGAGAGCGTCAAAGTATTCGAGGGTTGTATGCCCGTCGAGGTCATGGCGGCAAGAGGTAAGGACGCGCTACGTTACGGACCGCTTCGTCCGGTAGGTCTTAATCATCCGGTCACGGGCGAGAAATATTACGCGGTAATCCAGCTGCGTCGCGAAAATGCTGCGGGCGATATGTATAATATGGTGGGCTTTCAAACCAACCTTACCTTTCCCGAACAAAAGCGAGTTTTTGGGCTTATACCAGCTCTAAGGAACGCCGAATTTGCCCGTTACGGAGTTATGCACCGCAACAGCTTTATTGACGCGCCCAAAACCATCAACTCCCATTTTCAAACCCTCAAATATCCAAATACCTTTGTAGCCGGTCAGCTGTCGGGGGTAGAGGGTTACAATGAGAGCATAGCAAGCGGACTTATCGCTGCTATCAATATTTCGCGCTATCTTGACGGACAGGAAATGCTTGCTCTCCCACACCAAACGATTATAGGTGCATTATCGAGCTACATTTCTACTGCGAACGAGAGCTTCCAGCCGATGAATGCAAACTTTGGGCTACTCCCTAGTCCAAGTTCTAAGATCCGCGACAAAAAAGCCCGCAAGATGTATTATCACGACACATCAATAGAAATATTAAAGAATTTTCTAAGCAATCTAAAATAATCCTCACGAATTTTGGCGGCGATCAATTTTTTGCTGTTTTATTGCTTTGCTTATAATCCCTGCCCACGAGTTCATCAAGAGAAATATTGTAAAAATCAACGAGTTTTATACAGTCTTCAATTGTAGGAGAATGTTTGCCATTTTCAAAATAACTAATCTTTTGTTGAGAAATACCCGTTGCTTTAGCAAGGGTACTTTGTGAGTATCCATTTAATTCTCTTTGATATTTTAGTTCTTCTCCTATATTTTTCATGTACGCCCCTATATATTTTACAAAAAAGTTTGTAAAAATACTTGCCATACAAACAAATTTGTAGTAATATTGCATTACAAACAAATTTGTACAATGGAGATAAACAATGGAAGAATCAAAATTATATGATTTAATAGATGGCAATCTTTTACGAAAATGGAAAGAAACGATAGAAAAAGAAGAGTGTGAAACTTGTTTTTTCACAAGAGAAAAAGAAGCTTAAAAGAATTGGAAGTAGAACTTGATGAAAAAAGCAAAAAACTATTACTAGTATACTCTTTAGCGGTTGAGACTAGAATGGAGTATCTTTATTATAATATGAAAATCAAGATTCTTAATTTTGGAATTAAAATCGGAATGGATTTACAGAAGGCGTTTGCAAATTTTGAATAAAATTACTAAATAATACTCTAAGAAAAATCAATATAAAAATATATTTTCATGTTGGGATTAGTCGGTTTAAATCGTATTATAAGTGAAGGGCGGTAATTTCTTGAATAAGTTTCCAAACGAGAAAATTTTAGAACATGCGGTTATACAATATTCGGGCATGATTGTCCGCATAGCCTTTCAACATACCCAAAATAAGGCTGAATCCGAAGACATAGCCCAGGATGTATTCTTTTCGTTAATAGAACAATCGCCTTTTGAAACGGAAAATCATCTAAAAGCATGGCTCATCCGCGCGGCCATAAACAAAAGTAAGGATTATTTGAAGTCGGCAAGACGCCGATATAATACCGAACTGAAAGAAGACTATGCTTTTGTCCCGCAGGACAACATGGTATTCGAGGCACTTCAATATCTTTCTGAGAAAGATCGTAACGTACTTTATCTTTTTTATTACGAGGGCTATTCGGCAAAAGAAATAGGAAAAATTTTGGGTAAGAAAGAAGGTGCGGTAACAATGCTTTTAACTCGTGCAAGAAAAAAACTAAAAAATATTTTGGAGTAATAACAATGAGTAAATATACTGAAGCACTTGATAAGATAGAGCCGAATGAACAAAAAAAACAAGAATTTTTGTATAAAACGCTTCAACGTAAAAAGGAAATTCAGTCAAATGACGGAAAAACTGAGAGCAGGCAAAAATTTCCTGTAACTTGGAAAACAAGGCAGGCTGTTATTGCCGCATCTGTCATAGCCGTTTTACTTTTTTGTGCAATTGCTATCCCGTTAATAGCTAATAACGGTAATCCGCCAATAGCCGATAGGGTTGTTATACTTGATGCTTCGGCCAGTATGCTGGCAAAGCAAGCAAACGGCAAGACCCGTTTTGAAAATTCTATCGAAAAAGCAAGAGAAGAGGGAAGGAAAGCGATATCGGATAATAAGCAAATTTCAGTATTATTAGCGGGCAAGGAAGCCAAAACAATAGTCAGTACAAAATCGTTAGACGAATTCAATAATGCGCTTGACAACCTTGAATGCACTTATGGGTGGGCGGACATAGACGGAGCGCGCGCTTTGGCGGACGATATTCTTTCCAAAAATAGAAAAGCGGAAGTAACGCTTTATACTGCAACGAAGTATCAAGGCGGCGATATTGAAGTTGTTGATGTATTTGAGAACGAATGGAACGCGGCGATACTTGACGTAAGTAATCCGATTGATTCTTTGGGCGATGAAGAATTGGTTGATGGTTATTATAAATTTGAGGTAACTGTTGCAGGCTATAACAGAGATACCGATATAATAGTATATTTTGAGGCTAGAGGCGCTAATTCGGAACTTAGAACAATAACGGCTCAAAAAACCATTTATTGCAAAAGCAACCAGCCCGTTGTTTTTCAATTCGAAGGATTGAATATTTACGAATATGACTCCGTTCGAGTTTATATTAATACGGACGATTCGTTTGACTATGATAATGAGTTATATCTTTACGACGGCAGAAAAGAAATTATTAAGATGCTTTATGTAAGCCCTGCGCCAAATTTATTTTTTAGAAGCGTTTTACACGCAATGAGAGAAGGTTTTAAAAAAGAATATGAGATTGAATTAGCCGAAGGCAATCTTAATACGGTTGAGCTTAAAGGATATGATTTTTATATAATCGAGCACGAAATTCCTCAAAAATTGCCCGCAGACGGATTGGTTTGGCTTATCAATCCCGATATTACGCCGGAAGGATCGGGGCTGATTTTGGGAGAAACAGTCTTTGCGCCTAATTCTGAGTTTTTTACGTTGTCAGCGGGACAGTCTAGTCCGATTATGAATTATGTAAATCCTAACCAAATGGAAGTATACCGATATAGAAAAATCACCTCTTATGACGACTATGAAGTGCTTATGTATTGTGGTGAAGACCCTGCTTTAATGGTGAAAAACGAGATGGATGCAAAAATTGTGATTCTTTCGTTTGCCTTGAATTATTCAAATTTAGGTATGCTTTCAGGGTTTTCTGTCATTACGTATAATTTAATTAAAGGTTTATTTAGCTACTTTTTGCCTCCTACAATTACAGAGTATATTTTTGAGGTTGATGAGCAGGTGAATATAAACGCACGCGGAGCTGTTTTGCAGGTCAATAATGCAAAGGGTTTTGAGAAAACTTACAATACTTTTCCTAATATAACTGTTCCTCCTATTCCAGGCGCATACACCTTAACGCAAACATTGATGTCCGGAAGGGTAGCGACCGATAAATTTTTTGTAAAGTTGCCCGTCATTCAAAGCAATTTCAGCCGAACAACGTGATAGCAATTAAAACAAGATTTTCGTAAAAAAGGAGACCGGTATGAAAAAAATAATATGCTTTATTTTCGCGCTGATAATGGCGTTTGCGTTAACAGCTTGCGGGTCAGAGGATTTGCGGCAGCGCATTTCCGATTTTGAAAAACAAATCGGAAATCAATCGGGAAAAATTGCGGATTTAGAAAATCAAATCGAGCAACAAAAAGACAAAATTGCAGAGTTAGATTCCGAATTGGAAAGATCGAAAACAGACGATTTAGTGCTTACAGTTATTGTAGATTCTATAGTCGTAAAAAAGGGAGATAAGATTAGTGTTTGTGCTAATCTGCAAAATAAGAGCGGTAAGGCTTATAATGTTGCGTACAGAGGAAGTTATATTGGTTGGCGTATTAACTATTGGTTAGACGAGGTTGATCCACCTCCGCCGCAGCCGTGGAAGCTTATGTATTTAGGAAGGGATGCCGCTATACAAAAAATATACAGCATTTTGGTTGAAGACCAAGAACCGGGTGTATATGAATTATATGTTTCGGCTTTATTCTATAATGTTTTAGATTGGGATATGTCAAATAAGGAAACTTGGCTTGAAACCGAGGAGAACACGGTATATATTAGCGCTGATAAAATTGCAATAATCGTACAATAAACTAAATACGATAGGAGAATCGACATGGAAAATAAACGGCTTTTTCAACAATATTATTCAAGATTAGCAAAAGAAGGAATAGCTAAGGCGTTGATTTTAGGTTTCATTGTAGGTTTTTCGGTAAGTTTCATTCTGGCGTTTATCTCGTTTTTATTAAAATACAACGGCCTTTGGCTTTCGATTGGTATGGGATTTGCCGCAGTAATCGCCACCACGCCTTTATTCTACCATTTTTTGTTCCGTCCAAAGATAAAGCAAATTGCCGAACAGATAGACCGTTTAGGGTTAGAAGAACGTCTTATAACCATGATGGAATTAGAAAATGATAAATCGTATATTGCTGAGCGGCAGCGAGAGGATGCCAAAGAAAAACTGAGCGAAGTATTGCGCAAGAGGATAAAACAACACAGCATTTTTAGGCTATTTAGAATCCCGATTGTATTGATGCTTGTGCTTGCCGTTAGTGCGTCGGCAATGGTAACCGTGTCGGCTGTTAGCTTTAAGAATCTAATTAGCGAACCTCATGCGGAAGACATATATTTAGAGATAAACTACTTGGCAGAATCAGGCGGGTATATCGATGGTGAAGCTCATCAAAGTGTTATTTTTGGACAAGATGCACTTACGGTAGTTGCGGTCGCCGATAATGGCCGGATATTTTTACAGTGGTCTGATGGAGTGACAACAGCTGAACGGACAGATAGAGACGTACAAAAGGACATTTCGATTAGCGCGCTTTTCGCAATATTAGAGGAAGAAGTTCCTTTAGCTCTTCCTAAAATCCCGGATGCTTATGCGCATTTGGAAGAAATTCTATTGTTTTTGATAGAAAGCAAGAAAAATATTGATTGTTTTAGTATAATTGCCTTAGGCATAGATTCCAGAACAAATAAAGTAAATGTCCATATGCTTGACGAAAACAGGATTGATGAAATAGTAGTATTGTTACAAATAAATAAGTTTGATATCAACTTAGTATATTTTGATACTAAACCTAATGGTTTTTCAAGACAGAATATAGATTGGCCTTATAAATCTTATAGCATTTGTGAATATCTTTGTGTGTATTTCTTAAATCCATGTAAGGAGTTCCCTGATGAATTCAATGAGCATATTTTATGGACTCATTGGAACGCATCCCATTTGCATGATTGCGAAATTATATTGTGGGGTTATTTATTTCCTTGCCAGCCATTTCATCCTTTTTCACTAACCTATTTAAGGGAAATTCAATTTGTATTATCAGAATATTGGTCTACACAATCTCGATTAGGCGATTGTGGTATAATCGAAATAGAAATTGACGAGAGTATTAACAGGGTTGTTGTACGTTTAAGCGATGAAAGCAAGATAAAATGCATAATAAATTTCTTGAAAGAAAACAATTATGGTAAAGTTTTTGATGCAGATGCAGTTCAGTTTGAAATTTGTTTTGCAACCGAATATCTATATGCTGTCTATAATTTTTTACTGGGATTTTCGAATGATTATAATATAATTGATACATATGTTAATGAAAATGAGCACCGAGTTATTGTTGTGCTATATGATGTAAATAACATGGACGATATAAATCAGTTGCTGGAACTTTATGGATTTAGTCCGAAATCGGTAAATTATTTTATAGATGTAACTCTACGTGATCCGCTTTTACAAAATTGCCCAGGCTACTTAATTCATTCGTATTACGCGCGGATAGATAATAATTAGGCAACGAAATGAAAAAATAAAATTTTTTCCCTGCGTCATATTTTTGCCAAAAATTCTGAGGCTGCGACTTTTGCTTTTTTTACACTCAGATTGTAGTAGTAACCGCATTCTTTTTTCGAGTTGCCGGGCATTTCGCCCTCAAATATGACAATGGCCTTAAATGCGGAAATTATTATATCCTTTGCTTTTTCCGGTCCGATATTTCGTAGCAATACATAAAAACCTGTCTGGCAGCCCATTGGTCCTGCATATATGATATTTTCCTTATGTTCTCCGTTTCTAAGAATAGTGGCAAGAAGATGCTCAAGAGAATGAAGAACCGCTGCTGTAGGACGCTTTTCCTTGTATGGAGAAGAGAGCCTAACGTCGTATGTAAAAATGTCTCCGTCCGTTCTCGACAAATAAATCCCCGCATTATGATCTAAATGATTGATTCTAAAGGATTCGATTTTTTCCATATTAATCTACCTATATTTCCCCTTTTAATATAAAATAAGTAACGCCGCTTTTTCTTTTGTATTTCAATTTTCGTGCCGGAACGCCGCTGAAAATAATTAAATAATCGGATAGGGCAAAGCCGGTAGTTATACTAAACTCCCGTTAAAAAGTCGACATCTTTCGGTGTCTTTTTGGAGCAAAAGGATCTAAAATGCTCGTCCGTAGCTCTGCTACGACCTGTGCTTTTAGCCGTTTTTGCCCTCAAAAATCCTACTGAAATCTTATCGCCTTTTTAGTCGGAGTTTAGTATTAGTTTTCCTTGTTTTCAGCTGTTGTTTGCCGGATGTGTTTTTCTTTTCCTGCAAATGGAACAATTTTGAAACAATAGATGAGTACGGTCAGCGCTATGCCAACACCCAAAAATAACAGACTTTGTATCTGCGATGGAGTCAGACCAACTAGAGATGCCCCGCGTTCGTCGTCTCTAAAAAATTCTATAATAAATCGGAAGATTGGATAGAGGTACAGATACATCAGCGCGGTGACATTCTTCTTTTTTAAAACAAACATTACTACAAGCATCAAGACAAAAAGCGTTAGCAAAAATGCAGATTCAAATAGTTGTGTTGGCAGGCGGGGGTGCTCGTGCATTACAGCTTTATCACCAAGATAGCCTTTTATAAAAAGTACGCCGATAGGAGAATCTGTTTCCTTTCCGTAGCAGCAGCCTGCCGTAAAACAGCCTATTCTTCCTAAACACTGCGCTATAACAATACAGGGTATGAGTAGATTCACAGCCGTCCAAAATTGAGGCTTATGTTTTTTGCCGAGTTTGGTTTCGCCGACTATCACTACAAAGAGTACAAAAAAGATTGCCGCGCCCAAAATTCCGCCCATAACCGTCATGCCTATCAGCTCGAATTCACCGGTTTCCAGATAATTGTAAACCGCTTGGAAGAAATTCGCCGAAAATAGCCCGACCGGTATAGCGAGTACGCCTGCAAGCAGATAAAAATTATATGTGTCAACGGCAAGATTAGCCTTACTTGAAAAAATACGGAAACATATTACTGCAGCTAATATGCCCGCAACCATCAGTATCAAGTAATTTTCGATGCCTTTGTCGTGAAAATAATCGTTTATATACGGATACATATACTCCCCCCAATAATAAGTTCTAACCGTAAATATATACTTTTTTATGTTTTTTGTCAATAAAAAAATGTTTTTTTCCGGGAGCAAAAAGGCAAGGCTTGCAAGGGCATTTTTGCGACGCCGACAAAAGTTTAATACTCTGCAGCTTTGCTGCGAAACAAATTTTCAAAATTTTTGATTTTTGAAAAATTTGTTCAGGGCTTGCCCTGGTTTGTATAATAATACCGGATTAATTTGATAACTATCCGATAGATTAGGTCCTTTTATCACCGCCAACGAAGTGAGAGTCGCGACCATGCTTGCATGGTCATGACCGAACGAGGCAGGCGGGCAAAGGGTTTAAAACCCCGCGGTCTTGCCGCGGAAGGCGCGATGTGAGCAAAGAGTGAATACTGCGCGGGTTCAGGGCTTGCCCTGAGGTTAAAAACCCTTTATAACTATAAAAAATGGATTTGAATGCAATAAAATGTATGCTTTTTATTGTATCTTTTTATTTGACTTTTGTGCTCTGACTATAATATACTATGCCATAGATGAGTCCATAAAATCGGGACTTGTTTTTTATGTCAAATCAATAGATTGAGGCTGCGACATGAGCATTTCAAAAAAAGAACTAAGGCGCATCGCGCAAATTTGTTTGCTGGATTTTTCCGACGATGAATACGATTCTTTGAAGCTATCACTTGAGACGACAATTCAGGAGTCCGAAGTTTTGTTTCAGTCCGACGATTTTAATGAAGATTGTGTTTGCAAGGTGGCTTTGAGCGAACAGGAACTCTCGGATATAAGCAGAAAAAATTTCTCCTTCTCCAAAAAAGTCAAATCAGATTTAATTGATTAATTTTATTAACCAAAGAGATAAATGGAATACATGAAAGGTATTTTTGCGGCAAAAAACAGAATACATAATTTGGATAAATCCTGTCTCCCTCTTCTTGACGAGGTTTTTTTTAATATCGAAAAAAATAGGGGACTCAATGCTTTTATCACAGTTTTGAAGGACGATGCTTATGCGCGCGCTTATGAGCTTGATAAAAAGCTGTCAAGCGGCGCAAAACCAGGCAGACTTTTCGGTATTCCCGTTTCTATAAAAGACAATATTGCACTGAAAGACGTTACGCTTACTTGTGCTTCAAAAATGCTCGAAGGCTTTGTTTCAGACCGTAATGCGGCTGTTACCGAAAAACTGCTAAAAGAGGATGCGATCATTGTAGGCAAAACCAACATGGACGAATTCGCAATGGGCGACGCAAATATTTATTCGGCTTACGGCAGAGTAAAGAATCCTATCAATCCCGATCATGTGACTGGCGGAAGCAGCGGGGGAGCGGCATGCAGTGTGCGCTCCGGCCAATGCTTGGCTGCGCTTGGTACAGATACGGGCGGCAGTGTACGTCAGCCTGCGGCTTTTTGCGGAATTGTCGGCTCAAAACCAACATACGGAAGCATAAACGGGGATGGGGTAATGCCGATGGCGCCTTCCTTCGATCAAGTGGGTGCGCTGACACTAAATGTAGAAGACAATGCGCTAATTAATTCGGTTCTTTCGACCGATGGTATCGGGTTTTCCGCCGCCGAAAAAATCGCCGCTATAAAGTCAAGCGGTGATTCGGCAGCTGCTATTAGCTTTTTAAGAGGCAAGAGGATTGCTGTTGCTAAGGAGTATGAAAGGGAAATATCTAACTCAGAAGCGGGCATAGCTATGGAGCATTCGATAGAATTATTGAAAAAATCCGGCGCGGAAATTGTGCCTTTTTCTATACCTCAATTACACGCTGTTGTTACAATATACAGAATTATGATGAGCACAGAAGCTGCAAATTGCCTTAGTCTTTTCGACGGCGTAAATTACGGTATGATAGGCGAAGGACAAAACTTAGCAGAGCGCGCGCGTAGCGCCAGAAATTCGGGCTTTGGAGAAGAGGTCAAGAGAAGACTGTTTAGAGGCACCTTTTTCCTTGAGAACAAGGAATATTATACATCCGCGGAAAAAACGCTATCGGAATTGTGCCGCAAATTCGATGCACTTTTTGAAACTGTTGATGCGGTTATTTGGCCAACGTTTTTAACCACTGCCTTTACTCCGGGCGAGAATGTGTCAACTAATCCTGCTATCGGCTTATCAGACGGACTTACAATGGTTGCCAATCTAACCGGCAGACCTGCTCTTTCTGTTCCTTGTCACATATCCCGGAACGGATTGCCGTTAGGCTTACATTTTATGGGAAAACACAATAAGGACGACGAATTATTCTGTTTGGGCGGCATTTTTGAATATCTTTTATCGTTAAGTTAAAAAACTTATGTCCTACGCTTGACATATGATAGGTATAGATGTATAATACTGATAGTTTTTTTCTGAATATGCTTTTATATTTGAGCGCAAACATATATTAAAATCAGAAAATCAATAGACAAAGAAATGACTAATAATGGAGGCTTATCGAAGCGGTCATAACGAGGCAGTCTTGAAAACTGTTTGGGTGCAAGCCCACGGGGGTTCGAATCCCTCAGCCTCCGCCAGCGTCGGCAGTACCCGAAACTTCGGTGACTGCCGTTTTTTCATCTGTTTCGGCTTTGGTTATAAACGCGACTGTCTTGCCGCCGCCCTTAATATTAAAGTATATAATTATGCGCTTATCATAGGCATATACGGCGTTTACAAGCCTTTCTATAACCTCTTGTTGAAACTCCTTGCTCTCTGTATCCCCGTTAATAATCTCGGCTATAAATGCTAATATATCCGCTTTAGTAACGACTAAACCGCGTTCAATCTCTAATTTTGCTTGCTCGTTCTGCATATCCTCTAACAATACGGCTAACTCAAACAGCTGATAGGAAAGGAGTATAGAGTAGGAACAGGATCGGAAGCGGAAGAAATAGAGGTAGGATATGAATATGACAAGATGATATTTAACCGACTGAGAAGCGAGTATTACGGTCCGATGGAATCGGGATACAGTTATAATACAGACGGACAGATAAGGGAATATACATTAAAATACGGAGACAGGGAAATATATACGAAGGAATATGAGTATGACAATGAGTTAAGCGGCGGAACGCGGTTAAAGGAAGCAGGCGGATATAAACTGTTTTATGATGAAAGAGGGAATATAAAGAGGATAGAGAAGGGAGGAGAAAGAACGGAATATACATATGACAGCGCGGGAAGAATAAAAACGGAAAAGAATACGGGGATGGATAAGAAGTATGAGTATTATTATATAAGCGGAACAAACAACATAGACAAGGTTGAAACAAGGAAGCTGTCGGACGGAAGCGAATTAAGAGAGGAGAAGTATAATTATTATACGGACGGAAAGCTAAAGAACATAACGGAAGAGAATCCGACGGGAACGGAAAGAGAGCTGATGTATGACGAAATGGGAATGGTGCTGACGAGCCTGGATAATTTTGCATGGACAAGAGGAACGCTGTTAAGCCGCTGCGGGAATTACAATTATGCATACGACGAAAACGGAAAGAGGTATCATAAGAGCAGTTTGTATCAAGATACGGTATATTACTATGACGGAGACAGAATAATAGCGGAAACACGGTTTACATTATATCCAACCTACCCTTTGAAAAACAATATATCCACGAACAGCACGAGAAAAAAGCCGCTTTAAGAAGTCGCATTAGTGAAATTATACATTTTACCGGCGAAAAGAAAAAGACGGCAGAGTTGATACCGCTAACCGCAGAGGAAGCGGACGCATTACCATTCTAATAAAAACAAAAAAATTATATAAGGAGTTTACAAAACATTATGGAAAAGAACGAATTTACAACAATGTTTCAAACAGACGAAATTTACCGTGCTTTAATTGGCGCAAGCCGACAATTAGAGTTATGCGGCTGGTGTCCAAAAACAAAGGATAACAAATTAAACGAATATTTCTATACTTGCGACATTGCAAAAAAAGACGGAGTTGCCGCTTGTCATAAGTGTATAGCAGAATATTTTTCAATACAAGCAAAGGCTCAACATTCTCTTAGGGTGGGTTCTGGGTGGGATAAACAAAAACGGTAAATTCAAAAAAAAGAATCTGCCGTTTTTGTTGTGTTCTCAAAGAAGGAAAAAATTTTATGTAATAAATAAATCACAAATTCTGATGTTAAGCACTCTCGCAATTTTGAATAGCGCAATAGTACCGATATTATCGTCATGTACTAAAATCTTGTCAAGTGTGCTAATACTTATTTTGCATAGCTTACAAAATGCGGTTTTACTTAATTTGTTTTCTCTTAGGTAATTGCAGATAAGTTCTGTTTTAAATATTGCTGACATAGTTCTTTCTCCTTGTTTTACTGATACCAGTCTAACAGTTTTCAGCACCATAGTCAACTATATTTCAGTATTTACATTCTATTTTTATTCAGTATACAGCGGTTTCAAATCTTATATACTAATAAATAGTTATTCAGTAAACTATCTATAAGGAGGTTCATTATGAATGATGTAGTAGCGAAAATAGAAAAATTAAGAAAAGAACGCGGTTGGACTGTTTATAAGCTTGCGGTGGAATCGGGCATATCTCAACAAGCAATTCATAAGTGGAATGGCGGCAATACCTATCCGTCCATACCTAATTTACAGCAAATATGCGTCGCTTTTGGTATGACTTTAGGCGAATTCTTTACAGAAGGTGATTTAATAGAATTAACATCTGAATTAAAAGTTCTTTTAGATGATTGGCGCGCATTATCTGCGGAAGATAGAAAAACAATCAATGACCTTGTAAAGAAACTTAAATAAATATCTAAATATCCACTCACGGGTGGGCTTGGGCGGGACAACAAAAAGGCTATGAGAACTAAAATCTCATAGCCTTTTTTGCTAATTGCGCTGTGCCGTAAAGCCTGCAATACCTTTAACAAAAATATATCTTATTCTTGCGGTGTGCAAACTTTGACACGATTGGTGGAGATGCCGGGAGTCGAACCCGGGTCCAGCATAATTATTCGAAAAGGCTCTATATGCTTAGTTTCTTTTGCGTTTAGTAAGCTTCGGGAAGAAACAACCGTTACTTACGAGATCTTTTTTGTCCTTGCATGAGCCAAAAGACCGTAACCTCATGCAATGTGCTTCACATTAATTGACAACGAATCTCATCTAAGTGAACCAAACGAGTCGCCGACAGCTTTATACTAAGCTGCAAACGCAAGCGCAGGAGCGCTTACATTTTTTAAAGAATTGTCATTTATAATTTTTGCCATTTTTAGGCAGCTGACTCTGCCGCATACACCCTTTAGGAATCGCCACACTGTCGAAACCGGTACATCCCCAAAAATAAGTTTGTTTTTTATTATATGATAAATTTTAAATTATGTCAAGTTTAAAATAGGAGGAGGAAGTAGGTACTTTGTCTTTAGATAAGCTTTGTAAGTTCTTTACAAATTTATCTCGTAAAATATTTTTGACAAATCTTGCAAATCGATATCAAATTTTGAATAACTCCTAAAAATCGAAATCCTCTAAAAATGGATCAGATTGTTTTACATATCCAACTTGTAGTACTTAAAAAATCGGCCATATTTCTTTAACCTTTTAAAATATAATTGAGTAATAAATTCAAAAATTAAACAATATTTTTATTATTATGTATTGACACATGGCATAAACTATTATATACTTATCTTGGATATGTAGGTTTGTAGTGTGTTTATAACCCCTAAAATGTCTAATAAGGAGGCAAGAGAAAAATGAATATCGGGCAAAGCTTTGTTAACCTTGGTAATACCTTAAGCTGGGTTACGCTCATCTTTTTGGCAGCGGGCGTTATATTGTGTGCAATCGAAGTTTTTATGCCTGGCTTTGGACACTTTGGTATGTCGGGCAGTGGATGCGTAGTCATCGGGCTTATCATTCATTCCTTTATGTGCAAGGGCGATTATGTACAAATATTGATACTGCTGTTTTTTGTGGTGTTCATTATTTTGATAGCGTTTTTTGTTATGCTGATATTGTTAAAAACAGGGCATCTTAACCGTTCTATTGTTCAAACCCAAACTGCTCTGCCTGAAGGCAAAACAGGCGGCACGAAGGATTATGCCGCTCTTTTAGGCAAAACAGGCGTTGTTACCATGCAACTCCGCCCCGTTGGAAAAGCCGAAATAAACGGCGTTGTTGTAGATGTGGTGTCTTACGATAGCACTATGTATGAAACCGGTACAAAGATAGTGGTTACCGAAGCCGAAGGTGCGCGGGTAACCGTTAAAAAATCTGCTTAATAATAAATTAAGAATATAAATAATCAAGGAGGAAGAAAAAATGTTTTTTATGGCTTCTGCGGAGGCGATGCCTTTTATTGTCGCCGCGATAGTAGTGTTTATTGTGATTGTACTAGCGGTGTTAATTATCTGCCCTTTCGGTACATGGTTTAAAGCTCGTATTTCGGGGGCTTCAATCAAAATGGGCAAGCTCATAGGAATGAAATTTAAGCGCCTTGATTATCAGCTTATAGCTACCTGCTATATCATGGCAAAAAAGGCCGGTTTGCTTATTACCGTGGATACCCTGGAAGTACATACGCTTGCGGGTGGACGCATAAAAAATGTTGTAGACGCTTTAATTTCGGCTCACAGTGCAAATCTTAACTTGTCTGATGAAACAGCCCGCGCTATTGATTTGGCGGGTCGCGATGTATTTAGCGCCGTTAAAAACTGCGTTATACCTAAGGTTATAGAAATACCTATAATTTCAGCTGTTGCCAAAGACGGAATTGAGCTTAAATCGAAAGTTAAAGTTACCGTACGCACAAATATTAATCGTTTAATCGGCGGTGCAGGGGAGGAAACAATTGTTGCCCGTGTAGGCGAAGGTATAGTTACCACCGTAGGCTCGGCAATAACACATAAGGACGTTTTAGAAAATCCTGATATAATAAGCAAAACGGTACTTAAAAAGGGCCTTGATGCAGGTACAGCATTTGAGATTCTTTCTATCGATATAGCCGATGTTGATGTCGGGCGAAACATAGGCGCGCTTTTGCAGATGGACCAAGCCGAAGCCGACAAAAAGATTGCTCAGGCAAAGGCCGAAGAGCGCAGAGCAATGGCCGTTGCGAACGAGCAGGAAATGAAGGCTAAGTCGCAAGAAATGAGAGCGAAGGTTATAGCGTCCGAAGCCGAGGTGCCGTTGGCTATGGCGGAAGCGTTTAAAAATGGCAGATTGGGCGTAATGGATTATTATAATATGCAAAATCTTATGGCTGATACCGCAATGCGTAGCTCAATATCGTCTAAAGATAACGAACCTAGTAAAAATAAGTAAGGTGAGCAGATGTTAAAAGATTTCTACAGTAAAATTGCGGAAGTATTTAGCAATACGGGCGGTCAACCTGTTAAAAGACCACCTGTGGATCCTTTTGAACATACGCAAAAAATTAAACCTAAACCTGTTCCTGCCGTTTCTGCGCCCCAAGAGCCAGAAAAGAAAGTTTATGAGCAGGAGCATTTTGAGGGGCACGAAGCAGAGTGTGATTTTTGCCTTACTGAAAGCCTGGAAAATCTTAACAGTGAAAAGTTTAAGGAATACATAGTTTTTGCTGAAATTTTAGGGAAGCCTAAATCAAAACGACGTATGTAGCATTAAAATCTTAAAAATAGCAGAAAAGCGGCTTCGAGCAAACGAGAGCCGCTTTTTTTAAGAAGATGAAAATATAAAAAGCACTTATCGTGCAAAAGCTTTTTATAACCGCGTATTTAATTTGGTGACTCCACCGGGTTCTCGCCCTTACACACGAAAGAACGCCATAGGCGTTTATGGAATGTGTGAAAGCGAGGGGGCGGGTGTAATAGTCCCAAATGATGGCTTTCATTTTTTCTTTGGTGTTGTTATTTCAATGGCACCAAATTTTTCTTCATGTCTTTCTACGCAATCACGTATTAGTATTAAAATCTGACTATTTGCAGAACGCCCTTCGTAATCGGCAACAAAATGCAATTTATTCAGAAGTTCATCATCGATGCGTATTGATAGACTTTTAATTGCCATAACCTTCCTCAAAAATAACCATAATTTAGCTTTATTTTATATCTATTTTGTGCTACAATGTTATTAATAAACATAAAACATATCTAAAATATATCTACAAATTAGGAGAAAGTTATGATTTATTGTGAATTTAATTACTGTATTTATAACAAAGAAAAAGAATGTATGCTAGAAAGCATCAACGTTTCATCTTTAGGCATATGTGGGGATTGTTTTATTCCCGATATTGACGATGAAACACTGGATAAATATAAAAAAGAATTATTAAAAAGGCTGGAACAAAAGTAATAAAGAAAACACAAAAAGCCCTTATCGTGCAAGAGCTTTCCGTAGACGTGTATAAAGTTGGTGACTCCACCGTGTTCTCACCTTTATACACTAAAAAACGCCATGGGCGTTCATGGAATGTGTGAGAAGGTAGGCAACTGTCGGAAAAAACAAAACTGCGGCGGATCGGGCGTCATTCGTGCGGCCGGTCGGGGTAAGAGCCGATTTGGAAATGGGTAAATAATATAGCGGTACAGAATTCATTATATTGATTTATTCAGCACTGACATGATATATTTCGCACATTCTTGACTGTTTTTAACATAACCTTGTTTAATGGCCTTTCCTTGTTTTGGCATAATAATAAGAATTTTATTTTTGCAATCCACTTTTTGAATTTGATTAAGTTCTATACTTTTTTTGTGAATATATAGGTACTGATTATCTATACACACAAGCTCGTTTGGTAAACTGCGTATAGAAATGCTCATTGCGCACAACGCTCCTCCGCCTCCTATACATCCGCCCGCAATGGCACCGCCGACAGCTCCTTGAATAACTAAAGCATAAACAAGTATCCCGCCCGCCACAAGCAAAACACCGCCCAAGAATGCCAATATTACTTTGGACATATTCCATTCTACTTTAAAGCCTATTGTAGTTTTATTCATACATTTCTCCTCTTAGATTTTTATAGTATCTATTATACACAAAAAGCCCTTATCAATCAAGGACTTTTTGCAAACGTGTATAAATTTGGTGACTCCACCGGGTTCTCACTCTTACACACGAAAGAACGCCAAAGGCGTTTAGGGAATGTGGGAAGTGAAGGGGGCGGCGTGGATTGCATAAAACCTCGAAAAGTTAATTATTCATACTTGACTTTTATATAAAAAGAACCTATAATATGCAACATGAAAAAAATAAATGGTGATAAAATAGTAGCAAAAACCCATGCGGAGTTTTTAAACAAGATTTTAGACAAAGACTATAAGGCTTGGATGCGCTGTGTTTATCGAATTACCGATGAAATTGACATTTACTTCATCAAATTAGACGGCAACCAAAGTAAGCAGGGCTGGACAAATACTCTCGTGAATGATAATTGTTTTATAGAAGAGTATACGGGGACATCATTCGAGAGATTGGAATCACACAGATATACTAATTTTCCAAAGAGAAGAGCAACTTTTGATATACAAGAATCAAATGGTGTAAGAAAGTATATTTTTAGAGGCATTTTTGAGTATTCAAAAGAAAGTACCAACAATAGGCGTATCTGGAATAAAATAGCAGACGAATTACACTGCTAATAAAACATGATTTGACCAATATTATACACTATCATATTTACAAAAAGTCCCTGCAAAAGCAAGGACTTTTCGTGTTCGTGTATAAAGTTGGTGACTCCACCGGGACTCGAACCCGGGTTACCGCCGTGAAAGGGCGATGTCTTAACCACTTGACCATGGAGCCTTATAATTAATTAATTAATAACTATTTTTTGCGATTAAATGATGCGATTAAATGACGCAGGTATTAGCCTAACAATTTTTGTGGTATTTGTCAAGCATTTTTAACCGGATTCCGAGGACAAATTTTACTAATTTGAAAATTACCGTTTTTTTAGTTCTATTTCGCTTAGTATTGGTATTTCGGTTTTGATTAGTGAACCGTTATCGTTTCTTAAATTGTAAGATTTGCCGCCTGAGGTGATTGCGCCTGTTAGCTGTCCGTCAACAAATTCAATCGCGCTGTCATCTTCAATGGCGTAGGCATCCTTATAGCCGTTTTGAAGGAAAAGTGGGTCAAATTCATTGCAGCGTTGATTGTAATGAGGGCAGACAACTCCTTTTAATACGCCAAGACCGTCAAGTATTTTATAATCGTTGCTTGCTCCGACTATAATATCACAGTCGGAGTACATTGTATCAAACCAGCAAATGCCGCCCGCCGATAATCCTGCTATTATGACTCCTCTGTTATAAGCGTCAACGATAAGTGGAAGGATGTTACGATCGGACAAATGTTCCATCAAATACTTCGTATCGCCGCCGCCAAGATAAATACAGTCGGCAATTTCAAATTTGGATCTAATTTTTTCGTAATCCATTTCACCGTAAACCGAAAGAGACACTTCCGCCTTTATGTCAAAGACGGAAGTGTAAGTCTTTCTGAAACTATTAAAGTAGGGCATACTGTCGTGGCTTGCCGTTCCTACAAAAGTGGCAACAGCTCGTCTGTCTTTAGCACGCTTTTTAGCAAGCGTTGCAATATATCTGTCTATTTCAATGGTGGTTTTATTGCGGATCTCTCCGCCGCCGATTACTATCATTCTCTTTTGCATAAGGACATTATAGCATAAATTAATAACTCTTTCAAAAGATTTACCTTGGTTTTTCAAAAAAGGATTATAAAGCAATTCCTGATTTATACGTTATTTTTTACAATTATACTTTCTCATCTTGACACAGCTTGCCGTAAAACGAATTTTTATCTAAATTATATTAAAAAACAGCATCAGACATTGGTTTAATTAATTCTTGTTTATCTGCATACACATCCACTTTGCTATGAGTATGCAGTCGGGTAGTATTTTACTGGCAAGTTTATGGAGCTTAGTATGTATGCCATAAACCGATACGGCGCGATCTTTGTCTGCGTCGCAAAGCGCCTTTTCAACAACGTCCTTTGCCTTTGCCATCGGTAAAAACTTAATTGGTCTGTTTACGGTGCAATTACATTCGGCAACGTCCAAGAAGTTAGTATCAACCCAACCGGGACAGACAACAGTAACCCCTATAAGCTTGTTTCTTAATTCAACCCTCAGCCCCCTTGCGTAATGGTATACAAAGGCTTTGGTTGCAGCGTAAACATTAAAGTTTGGAAGCGGATTGAAGGCGGCGGCGGATGACATTTGAATCATACAACTGCCTTCCGGCATATACGGAATAGAATGCATGGAAAGAAGGACAATAGCTTTTGCATTAAGATCAATCATGTCTACTATATCCTGATGACACATTTCGTTATATCTGCCGAGTTTACCAAAACCCGAATCATTTACAAGATAATAAATAGACGGCATGTGTTCTTTAAGTTCGGCGGCGTATCTGTCTATACCGCTCTGTTTAGTAAGGTCAATAGCCAAAATTTTGCATGGGGTAGTGAGGCATTGTTTAAGTTCTAATAATTTATCTTCGCTGCGCGCAATCAGCCAAAGTTCATCCAGTCCGTAATCATCAAGTTGCGCGGCGAATTCCTTTCCGATTCCGGACGAAGCTCCCGTAATAACAGCAATATTCATAAAATCCTCCAATTTATACTTCTCATATTTTTCGCAATATCTTCTTAAACAATGTATGGAAAATAATGCAAAAATTTTAGAAAAATCATATTAAAAATATCGCCAATTTTTATAAAATATTTACGAGTATCAATAGTTGCTTGCCTTTTATTGTTGTACAAGTATATAATGTAATGGATTTACATACTACGATTTTATCACCGCCAACGAAGTGAGAGTCGCGACCATGCTTGCATGGTCATGACCGAACGAGGCAGGCGGGCAAAGGGTTTAAAACCCCGCGGTCTTGCCGCGGAAGGCGCGATGTGAGCAAAGCGAACACTGCGCGGGTTCAGGGCTTGCCCTGAGGTTAAAAACCCTTTATACATACGTATGAAAGCTTTGAATACGGGTTTGAAGTCATTTTAAACGGGTACCAAAAGTTAAATGCTTAATAAAGCTCAATTTTTAATATTTAGGAGAAAGGTAATGATGAATGAATGCGTTTTAAGGGTTGAGAAAATAAAAAAGACCTTTAAACTATCGAAAAAGCAACAGAAAATTAACAAAACCGATCAAATGCTTAAGGTTGCGGTAGAGGATTTGAGTTTTAGATGCTTTAGCGGCGAGATATACGGGTTATTAGGGCCGAACGGTGCGGGCAAGACGACAACAATGCGTATAATTTCCACGCTGATTAAAAGTGATGAAGGCGATGTTTTTATTAAAAATCTAAGCGTAAAAAAAGAACCGGAAAAGGTTCGCTCAAATATTGCGTTTTTGACAAGTGAATTAAAGCTTGAGGATTTTTTTACACCTAATTATTTATACGATTTTTACTCTGAATTGCATGGGGTGGAGCCGGAAAAACGAAAAAAACGCAAAGAAGCATTATTCAGTAAATTTGGTATTGATAAGTTTGCGGAAGTAAAGATTGGTGATTTATCTACGGGAATGAAACAAAAGGTTTCTATTGCGATTTCTTTAGCGCATGATCCAAATGTTATTGTGTATGACGAGCCAACTAACGGATTAGATGTAATTACGGCAAAAATCGTAACTGATTTTTTACTTGACCTTAAAAAAGAAGGTAAATGTATTATTGTTTCGACACATATTTTCTCGTTGATAGAAAAGGTGTGTGACAGAGTAGGTATAATTATAGACGGAAAAATGGTCTTAGAGGGTGGCTTGGCTGAAATATGCGGCAGCAAAACATTGGAAGATGTATTCTTCAATGTTTATGTTAAAAACGGGGGTATAATTTAAAATGAAAAACATACTTACTATAATAAAAAAAGAGCTTGTCCGCGTTTTTAAGGACAAACGTTTGATAATTGCAATTATAATGCCCGGAATTTTGATTTATTTTATGTATTCGTTCATGGGCAGTGCATTATCCGGTGCGGATGAAGAAGCAAAAACGGCTACATATAATATAATTGCAATCAATATGCCGTCGGAGGTCAAATCTATTTTTGACAGCGAGGCTTTGGAGCTTAACGCACATTATTTTTCGTTTAAATTAACGGATACAGATGCAGAGGCTAAAGTAAACGAGAACCGCGACAAACTGAAAAACGGCGAAATTGATTTAATGCTCGTGTTTGATTCGAATTTTGCTGAAGAAATCGCGGGTGGCCGAGTTCCGGGGTTATCGGTATATTATAATCCTACCGAGGCGCGTTCCGGTTATGCATACGCTAAAATTGAGACTGGGCTTGCGGCATATAAAAGCGTTATTATTAATAATGAAGTATATCATAGCGCGGTATTTACAGAGTTTAATGAAAAAACAGCGGCGGCAAAAGGCTTTGCAATGCTTATACCGTTTTTAATTATTACATTCCTATTTTCAGGAAGTATGGCGGTCGCGCCGGATTCGATTGCGGGAGAAAAGGAACGCGGCACTATTGCCACAATACTGATTACTCCGATTAAGCGCGGACATTTAGCGCTGGGTAAAGTAATGGCGCTTGGTATACTGGCATTAATGGGCGCAATGAGCAGTTTTATAGGGCTTATGCTAAGCTTGCCTAAATTAATGGCTTCGGATGTTAATATAAGCGATATATTCGGCTTTGGAGATTACGCACTCATATTATTAGTGCTTGTTGCAACAACATTGCTTATTGTCGGCGCAATGTCGGTAATTTCATCATTTGCTAAAACGGTCAAGGAAGCGACTATGCTTATAACACCACTAATGATTTTAGCTATGCTTGCCGGCGTAGTGACAATGGTAAGCGGTGCCGCTTATACAAATATTGCATTCTATTTTATTCCGATATTTAATTCCGTTCAGGCATTGGTTTCGATACTGACGTTTAATGTAAGCGTGATTAATTTTGCAATTACAATAATATCCAATCTTATATATTTAGCGGTTTGCGTATTCGGATTGACGAAATTATTTAACAGTGAAAAAATTATGTTTAGTAAGTAACGGAAAAATTTTGCGGCTGCGGAATTAGTATTTATACCATTTATTTGATTATCCCTCCGATTAACTTTTTTAATATTTTAAACATATTATATTTTGAGGTATATATAACATGAATTATCATTATCCATTTCAGCTTCCGCCACTGCCATATGCTTATAATGCACTTGAACCGTACATAGATGAAAAAACGATGCGATTACATCACGACAAGCATCTTCAAACCTATATCAATAACTTGAATGCCGCCTTAAAAGACTATCCCCAGCTTCATAATTGGAGTTTGGTACAGCTTTTATATTATTCAAACCGGATACCTGAAGAAATAAAAACAGCTGTCATCAATAACGGAGGCGGGGTTTATAACCATATGTTCTATTTTGCCAATCTTAAACCTCCTATGGCACAACAGATAAAGCCAACCGATAATTTAATGATGGCAATAAATTCTGCTTTCGGAAGTTTTGAAACTTTTAAGATAGAATTCAAAAATCAGGCTTTAAGCGTTTTCGGATCCGGATATACCTCGCTTGTAGTGAATAGAGACGGTAATCTTCAAATAATTAACATGAAAAATCAAGATACGGTTTGGACTTTAAACGCTTGCCCAATAATGCTTATTGATGTGTGGGAGCACGCTTATTATTTAAAATATTATAACATAAGAGCAGATTATATTGACGCTTGGTTTAATGTCGTAAACCTAGAACAGGCAGAATTAAATTATATTGGATGTATACAATAAAGATTTGTATACAAATTAGAAAAATTCTTTATCGAATATTTAATATAACTCTTTTATTCCAGGAGCAAAAATGCCCGGCTTGCAAGGGCAATTTTGCGGGCACAACAAAGGTTTAATACCTCGCAGCAAAGCTTTGGAACCCACTTTTCAAAATATTCGATTTTGAAAAGTGGGTCCAGGGCTTGCCCTGGGTGTTAATACCCTTTATTATTTTTTAAAATTATGCTATAATAAATTAAAAAAAGAGCAAAAATGCAAAAAAATATATAATTGATACGCGATGGAAATTAGAGGAACGTTATCTTGTTTATTATGGGTTACGACATGGGCGTGATATGTTCCATAAAAAAATACGTTTAAGTAAAAAAATTGCCGCTTATCTTAGAGCAAACCCTACAATAGACAGCGAGTTTGACAGATATCTTTCTTATATAAAAAAGCTTAGCAAAAAAGGCATATTTGTAACAGAAGATAAACAATATGTTATGCCTATGTCTACAAAAGAAGCGAAAGCATGTACGCGTTGCAGCATGAATGATTTTGTGATTCCCGGTGTCACGTTTGATGAAAATGGATTATGCCCCATTTGCGCGAGCCCATACTTACATAAACTCAAAAGCATACTGCCGCTTGTCCATACTATTCCGCACAACGCTAAAGGGAAATACGATGCGGCTGTATTTTATACAGGCGGAAAAGATAGTACTTTTTTGCTTAATTACCTTGTAAATATTTTAAAATTAAGGGTTTTGGCACTTACGTGGGAAATTCCGTTTATATCCGATTGTGCTGTACAAAGTATTGAAAACGCAAAACGTATATTTCCTATGGTAGATTTTGTTGTCAAACGCGCAGACGATGAGTTGTTAAGAGATGTGTATCGAAAACTAATGGAGAGTGCAGGTAATCCATGCGCCTGTCCAAGTCTTGCATATGTATTGTTTTATCCGATGCTTGTAGAAGAGCGGGTACCTTATCTTTTATTAGGAAACGAACCGGCTCAAATGGCAAATTTGTATTTTAATCAAATTGCTCCGCTTGCCGCTTACCGTCTTACAGATACCCGTTTGTTTAATATGAGTATTAATATAGGACGTATTTTACGATTCAAAAGGCCATTGAAAAAAGGGCAAATTCATATGCTGGCAATAATAAAGCAGCTAGCCGGAAAAAGAATCCAATATTAAAACTTGTAAAAAAATATGAAAATCCATTAGTAACAAACGTATGTGAAGCATTAAAAGTCATGCCGGAAGAATTATCCAAACTTACCTCGGCAATAAAATTTTCTGAAAAAACGGGGCAAATTCCACGATTAGTACATATAGATTTTAATGACGCTTGCGGCGGTGCTTACGACTGGAAAAAGATACAGAAGCAGCTTGCTATAGATGCAGGATGGATAGGTACAGATAAAACAAAAGGTCTTCACACAAGCTGTAAAATAGAGCGGGTAAAAGAACATTCGCAATGGTTGCGTTTTCGAAATAAAGAAAGTACAATGATACCTTTTTCCGCCATTGAACTAAGTCTTGCTGTAAACTTCGGTAGTTTAACCAAAGAAGAAGCTATGCTGGAAATGGAAAATCATATGGGATTTACGATTGATCCGCCAACAGAATATAGCTTATGTGTATGATTATATCGGTAAAGATAAATAATACCTATTTTTACAATTCCGTTTTTTACTAAGATACCGTTTTATAAACGGTTGAGAAAATTTTGCACGTCTAGCTTTTGCAGGGCAAATTCGTGCGCAATGTAAGCATCTTACGCATTTGTTTTTAATAATATATTTTTGCGTATCAATAGCAGATACCGGACATTCGGATACGCACAAGCCGCAACCTATACATTTTTCATGGTTTTCTATAACAGGCAGCCGTACTGAAAGCGCGGCAAGCATACGTTTTGGAAGATGTGAAAATAAATTTGAATATCTTCTAAAAGTTTTTATTTCTAAGGGTGTTTCATGAAATATTGCTGTTTTTATAAATTCGCAAAATTGTGTAATTTCAATATCGTTTACTGAGGGATTGTTTTTAATTAATCCGGTTAATATCGAGTAGGAATGTTCAGCTACACATTCTGCTGCTCCTATGATTTTTCCGCCGCTTTTTCTTAATAATCGTGCAAGTATATACAAGGCGGCACCGCTGCTTATGCCTCCGTAAACAACTACTGGGATAACTTGTTGCCCTTTAAGATTGCATGTTTTCAGTTTAGTTATAACTTTTTTAGGAATGTTTTGCGCATGAACAGGGGATAAGATTATTATGGTATGGGCAATAATATTGCCATTAAATTCTGATAATTTCTTTTTTTTGCACGAAAGAAATTGGGCAAGTATTTCCGCATATATCATGCAAGTTCCCGTAAATGTTTCATACAAAATCAGTATTTCATTTGATTCCATGGTTTTAAGATAGCATTTTTATTGAATAATGTAAAGATAAACATAGCCAATAAGTCAAAGCAAACATAATTAGCTGGAGAGCGAAATAGTGTGTGACTATCAGGGTGCTTTAAATTTGACTTTTGAAGTGTTTTTTGATAAATATATAACAGAGGTAATAAATGGCTTTACTTGATATAAAAGAAACCGCTACGAATATAAGGAAAGTAACATTATTTCACCATGCTCAAGATATTTGTCTATCATGGTTTCCGATTCATCTGCAAGCAAAAGCAAATCAAAGTATTCTTTTTTGTCCACTACGATCATCCAATGTTCGAAAACGGAAAACAGCTTGTTGATATGGTTTACCTAAAGCGAGAGCGGGAAACGGAGAAAGAATAATAAAAATGCAATCAATCTGCGCAACTGTCGATATCAACAAAAAACATATAGAATCCCTGACTGCCCCCTGTTTCGTTTCAAAAAAATAAAAATTTCAATAAAAGCTTGACAAATCCAAATTGAAAGCATATAATGTATAAACTAAATAAATATATTTTGAGCAGGCGAGCGTTGCTGTTGAAAAATTGTTGCGCTGGGGCTGGGCAACTTTATAAAGTTGCAGCAGGTAAAAAGATTTTTTGACACCTGTGGGACTGATACCCACAGGTGTTTTTTGTGTCTGTGGGAGTAATGCAAAAAAGGAGACAAAATTATGGAAAAATTGACAGGTATTACGACCGAAGAGGTGACGCGAAAACAAGCGGAGTTCGGAAAAAATGAGTTGTCGATTGTAAAAAAGAAAAGCCTTTTCAGAAAAATTTTAGGCATTATAGCCGAGCCTATGTTTGTGTTGCTGCTCGTTGCAGCGACTATATATTTTATTCTTGGCGAGCCTATGGACGGGGCAATTATGCTAATTTTCGTAATCGCAATTATATCGATTGAGATTGTTCAGGAATTAAAAACAGATAAAACCCTTTCCAAGCTTAAAGACTTGTCAGCACCGCATATCAAGGTAATCAGAGACGGAAAGGAAAAACTAATACTAAGTTCGAATTTAGTGCCCGGAGATTTGATGATAATCAGCGAAGGTGTCAAAGTGCCGGCCGACGGTTTTGTAGTAGGATGCAGCGATTTATGTATAGATGAATCCTCGCTAACAGGTGAAGCTGAGGGTGTTTGGAAGGTTGAGAAAGGCGCTGATAAAGATAGCGGCGATTACTGGAAAAAGGATTATGTTTACGGCGGAACATTGGTTTTACAAGGTAGCGGCTTTATCAAAGTCGATAAAATTGGCTTGCAGACCGAATATGGTAAAATCGGAAAAGGCGTATCGGAAGCTGAAAGCAAGCCTTCTTCCCTTCAAAAGCAGACAGGAAGCCTTGTCAAGGTATGTGCCGGTATAGCGGCCGTATTGTTCGCGCTTGTCGGCGTAATAACATATTTTAATATTTCCGACCACTCTGCCGGAGACAGAATTATAGAAAGCATCTTAGCTGGTGTTGCACTTGCAATGGCGATGATACCGGAAGAATTTCCGGTAATACTTACTATTTTTCTATCCATGGGAGCGTGGAGACTTGCTAAAAAAGAATCGCTAATCAAAAAAATGCCTGCTGTTGAAACGTTAGGCGCTGTTTCCGTTTTGTGTGTAGACAAAACGGGAACGATTACAAAAAATCAAATGACGGTAGCTGAAGTTATACCTGTATTGTCCGATAATGCGCGTATCAATCAAATTATGGGTATGGCATGTGAAACGGAAACATATGATCCGATGGAAAAGGCAATGCTTAAATATTGCGGAAAAGAGGGTTTAAGTAAAGAGAGGTTATTCGGAGGTAAGCTTATTACAGAATATTCTTTTACTAATGAGCTTAAAATGATGGGGCATGTTTGGCAGACTGATTCTGAAACCGTGGCTTGCATAAAGGGTTCTCCCGAAAAAGTCTTGGAGATTTGCGGGTTAACCGTGAGTCAAAGAGAAGATATAGATAAACAAATTATTGAACTATCATCAAAAGGCTTGAGAGTAATCGCCGTCGGAGAAATGATATTAAACTTAGGCGATGAGGCGCCGCAGTCTATTATGGATTGCAAGCTAAAGCTGTGCGGTCTTGTAGGCTTATATGACCCTCCGCGCGATACCGTCAAAGCGGATATTGCCGAATGCGTAAAAGCAAATATAAGAGTTGTCATGATAACCGGTGATAACGGCATTACCGCAAACAGTATCGCCCGTCAAGTCGGTATACCCAATTGCGAAGAAATTATTACAGGCGAACAGTTGAACGATATGACTGACGATGATCTTAAAGAATGCGTAAAAACTGTTAATATTTTTTCAAGGGTTCTGCCTGAACATAAAATGCGGATAGTCAAAGCATTTCAATCAAACGGACATATTGTCGCAATGACGGGTGACGGAGTAAATGACGCTGCCGCACTTAAGCACGCTGATATAGGCGTAGCAATGGGTAAGCGCGGTTCTGATGTAACCAGAGAAGCCGCCGATATGATTCTTATGGACGATAATTTCTCTACGATAGTCAATACGGTCAGAGACGGCCGAAGAATTTATCAGAACATCAAAAAAGCGGTTGGTTATGTTTTTACCATACATATACCTATCGCTCTTGCTTCTCTTATTGCCCCTTTCTTAAAGATTCTGCCTGCCAATCTTATGCTTTTGCCTCTTCATATAATGCTGCTCGAATTAATTGTCGATCCGACCTGCTCCATTGTACTTGAAAGGCAGCCGGCAGAAAGAGATATTATGGAACAAAAGCCGAGAGATGCCAAGGAAAAGCTACTAAACGCCCGGCTTATGATTAAAAGTGTTTTACAGGGACTGATGATTTTTGCCGCCGCGTTCGCAAGCTATTATTTCATCTTGCAAAATACGGACTACAGCCCGGAAACGGCAAGAACAATGGCTATAGCAATAATAATGTTGGCTAATATATTTTTAGTGCAGGTAAACAGTTCTCAAAAGGATTTTGCTTTTGTCTCCTTTAAAGCTTTGCTTGAAGATAAAGTTATGTGGATTGCGAACATAGGTACATTAGCAATGCTCATTATAATTATTTATACGCCGCTCAATTCTTTCCTTAAGCTTTCGCCTTTGAGTGCCGCTCAATTCTTTATCGCCTTAGGTCTGGCCGCTGCCAGCGTTTTATGGTATGAATTGGTTAAGCTTTTCGAAAAGCTAAAGAACATCTGAAATAAATGGAAGAAAATAGGAAGCCGGTATTTAATAGATACGCTGTATAATTTATTTGGAAATGGTTAAAATCTATGATTTTTGCGGCTTTTTAGCCTGATTGACCATGTTTCAACTCAAAATTATTGCGTAAACTTAACAAATTAATATTGACTTTTGTGCTTTTTGTGGTATAATATACTGTAGACTATAATTTTTTTGGAGGACAAAATGAAGAGGACGTTAATTGTACTCCTTTGCGTTTTTGCAACATGTATGGCATTGACGGCTTGTTCCGGCAGTACAACGCCTAAGGAAATCAGAATAAATTCGTATCCTAAACAATTCTACTTTATTGGCAGCACAGAGGTTGAGTTTAAAGAAAGCCTCGGGGATGCTTATGTTACGATTAGATACGTGAATAATACTGAAAGCAAGCCAATTCCTTTAAACGACTCTAGATTTACCGTTAGCGGATTTTCGGCTGCTACCGTTGGTAGCAAGGATATTACTATATTGTATTCAAAATACAATTTGAAGGCAACCTTCGTAGTTACGATTGAACCTATCGAGGCTGCATCTTTTGAAATAACTAAAAAGCCTGATAAGATTAGATATTTTGCCGATGTCGAAATATCAAAAAACGAAATTGAATTCGACGGCGGAGAAATAGTTATTACAAATAACGACGATACTTTTACCGCTCCTGTTCCTATGACGACAAATAACGTTAAGGCAAATTCGATTATTTTTCTTAGCGAAAATGGGGGTAAAGATTTATACGGTGAGATTGTTGTGCAACTACTCGGCACCAACTGTATTGAAAAGTTTCGTGTTGAAGTTGATGCCTTATATCCGGTTTCGTATACTATAACCAAAATACCAACCTACAGATTATATGATGCGAGTGCACAACCACGCGACATCAAAACGAATGGTTTAGAGTTTGAGGTTACCAAAAACAGCGGCAAGAAATACACTACTACCGACCTTAATGCTCTTGGAATTTCTGTCAATTTTGTTGATTATGAGAACGCAAAAATAGGCCTGATCTCTTCAAAAATAGACGATGAGATTAATTGCCTTGCAGAATTCGACATGATTCCTTTAGGTAAGGACTGCCTTGCTGCTGACTATTATAAGGGGCTTGATTGGACAAATAGATTGGAGCTTAGTGCGCAAAAAATGGCATTTTTAGACGAAGCCTTTACTATCTTATCGTCTTCTGCTGCTACTGAAATTGAAGCTCTTCCTATCAACAATTATAAAAACAATATTGCGGTTCTTTCTTTCTATTTTGCCAGATTTGATGTATTGGGCAAAAAGATGAATATTGAGTCGGGCAATATTGAATATATGAGCGAGTATAACAAAATGCTTATTGCTGCTACTGCATACGAGAATGCCCTTGCAGCCTATGATAACGACAAAACAAATACCGAAAAAAAGGATGATTACAATAAAGCGCTTACCGATCTTCAAAATGCTGCAAAAGCATACAAGATATCTGCATCGGTTGGTGAAGTATATCTAACTTATTGTAACGAGTTTTTGACGCTATATACAAATCTTGATTCTTATTCTAACTTCGCTGCTATTGAACTTTATTCCGAAAACGAAACAGCTGTTACTGTAGGGGACCTTGTTGATTCTTTCAAAACTATGAAAACAATTTGCACCTTTGTAAAAAACGCTGTTGCATAAATAGTAAAAAATTAACGGCATAGTTCTAATCAATAATAAATATCACGGGTAGATCGATTTGACTAATAGGCATACAGTACTATCAGTGACGAAAACAATCAATTTTTAAGATTCCTGAAAATCAATCCGCAAGATGCGGCGCAATCGGCGGCCTTATCAATCAAAATCTTGTTTTGTAATAAAAAACGGGCTTATTAACAAAAAAACGATGCCTTAGAATGTAAAGAGGATTTGAAAATTACCAATCAAATCCTCTTTTTTGCGTATTAAACTACCCGCTATTGAAACGAACCGCAATCTATAAGGCAGGAATAAAGAAACCACCATTTAACTTTGTTTCGCCTTTTTCTTTAGGCAAGCAAATATTGGGGATCTTGTTCATCATAAAACTGGTGATACTTGATTTAATGAAAGGCGCCAAAAAAGACATTACAGTTTGCCATATCTGTAAAAAATAGTAGCAGACGAGGCGTTTTCGGCATAGATAGTATTATAATTTTTTTCTTAGGAGAGCAATACATATGCCAGATAAAAGATATGTAACCGATTTTGGCCCTATGCCATTTGTAATTGATTTAAGACGGGCTACCCTTTACAATGACACCTACCGTACAGCCCTTTGGACAGGTATGAATATGCAACTCACTCTTATGAGCATAGCGGCGGGTGAAGATATTGGGCTTGAAGTTCATCCGAATAACGATCAATTTTTGCGGATAGAAGAGGGTGCCGGAGTAGTGATGATGGGGCAGGAACGCGATAATTTGCCACTTATTCAAAATGTTTACGGTGATGATGCTATATTTGTTCCTGCCGGCACATGGCATAATGTCATTAACACAGGTGCAATGCCAATGAAAATCTATGCAATCTACGCTCCGGCGCATCATCCGTGGGGAACCGTACAGAATACAAGAAACGATCCGGAAATCAGATAGAATAAATGATCAAAATAAGCCACAGGTTGTGATTAGTTTATTCCAGAAGCAAAAATGCCCGGCTAGCAAGAGCATTTTTGCGGGCACAACAAAGGTTTAATATTCCGCAGCTACTTGCAAAAAAGGGTTTTTTACCGGTTGATATAGGACAATAATTTTATTTGATAATCGATATCTAAAACTAGAAAAAGCGAAGCAACTGACAGCCCAATATACATCCTAGAATCGTTGAAATTAAAGCGATAGGGATTGCATAGCGGAGGTTTTTGATTTTGCACTGCGAAAAATAAATGCTTGAGAGGTAGAAAATAGTTTCGGATGAACCATAAATTACCGAGGCGCATCTTCCGATATAACTATCTGCACCGTAGATGGCGTAGATATTTTTGAGAATTGAAAGAGAACCTGCGCCGCTAAGTGGACGAAGCAGTAACAATTCGGTCACTTCCTTTGGAAAACCCATAGTGTTTGTAACGGGTGCAAGAAAGGATGCCAAATGGGTGGACAATCCGCTTGCGCGAAAGACTTCAACTGCCATCATAATGGTAAGAAGGTACGGAAAAATCTTGATGATAAGATTTATAGCAGAACTTGACCCCTCAATGAAATGTTGATAGGGGTCTTGTTTTTTAAAAATGGCTACGATAAGTACCGTAATAAAAATTACGGGGACGATATATGCGGTCATAATTCACCTCTGAAAAAAAAGCTCATGGTATCTAATTCTAGTAATCCAATAATTGTCCGTTTTTGGTCAGATCTACGGACTACTAAGGTACTGACATTTTTAACTTTAGTATACCTTTTATTTATCAGTCAATTTGGGTGAAATTCTGTGTGCCGTATTTAGACTAAGTGGCAATGAAGCCTTAGCTTTTAGGCTGTTTTTTTTCTTTTGACGCAAAAAGACTTCGTCCTCATCCGGCAAAAATTTGGAAATAATTTTTACCAAAGTTATTCCTATAATGGTTGAAGTCACCGTTGCAATAAGGCATGGAACAAGAAAATCAGCCGGATTAACAGAACCGTTGCTTGCCCGCATACCGATCACCGTTGTGGGGAGTATCTGAAGAGAGGTGCTGGAAATCACCATCAGCATTATCATATTTGTAGTGGCCTTTTTTTGTCCGTGAAACATAGAATTAATTGCACTTATGCCCATTGGAGTAGCGGCGTTACCAAGTCCAAGCAGATTTGCCGACATATTCATTGCAATGAATTTACGGGTTTTTTCATCCGTACCTTTAAAAAGAAATTTGATTAAGGGATTGAGAATCTTTGCGATAATATCCGCTATACCAATCCTTTCCAGGATATTAAAAAACCCAAGCCAAAAGCCATACATTGCGGCAAGCTGTAAGCTAAGCTGTACTGCGCCGTTTGCGCCGCTCAGCATGGCTGTAAGGGATAGTTCGGGGGAGGAAAATAGCAGTGTAACAATACTTGAAAGAAGCGCAATCAACCAAATAAAACTCATAAATAACCTCAAAAATGCTAAAATATCTTACTACATTGATTTAAAGCATAGGGACAAACCCGTTAATTAAATTATATGCTTTGTTCTCTGGCAAAAGAATATAGTCGATAAATTCTGCATGAAAATCGTAACTCCCGGTAACTAATATAAAAATAATTTGATTTTTGTTTCACAATGCTGTATAATATATTTTAAGCGTTTTTACGACTATGCGCTCAGTAACTAAAATTAATTTTTTGAGGAAATATCTATGGCGGCGAAGAAAAAAACATTTTACATTACGACCCCTCTTTACTATCCGAGTGGAAATTGGCATCTAGGGCATAGCTATACTACGGTGTGCTGTGATGCTATTGCGAGATACATGCGTATGTGCGGCTACGATGTTTTTTATCTTACCGGTACCGACGATCACGGACAAAAAATTCACGAACGCGCCACTGCGGCAGGTAAGACTCCTGCCGAATTTACAAAGGAATTAAGAGACGGAATTATGCAGCTTTGGAAAAGGTTGGATATTTCTTACGATAAATTTATAAGCACAACCTACGATTATCATGTAAAAGCTGTTCAGAAGATTTTTACCGACCTTTATAACAAGGGCGATATATATAAATCCTCATATAAGGGAAAATATTGTACTCCTTGCGAATCTTTTTGGACACAATCTCAGCTAAAGGAAGGCAAATGTCCCGACTGTGGCAGGGATGTTGTGGATTTTGAGGAAGATTGCTACTTCTTTAGGCTGTCAAAATACGGCGACAGGCTAAAGCAAATGCTCACCGAAACTGATTTTCTTAGCCCGAAAAGCCGTGTAAACGAGATGGTAAACAACTTTTTGAATAGCGGACTTACCGATTTAGCGGTTTCCCGTTCATCGGTTGAGTGGGGAATTCCCGTACCCTTCGATACAAAACATACGATATACGTTTGGATAGACGCTTTATCCAATTATATAACTGCTCTTGGTTACGGCTCGGACGACACCTCTTTATTTGATAAATTCTGGGCGGCGGACTTACACATGGTAGGAAAGGAGATTATTCGTTTTCACACCATAATTTGGCCTGCACTTCTTATGGCTCTTGACCTTCCTGTGCCAAAAAAAGTGTATGGCCACGGATGGCTGCTGCTTGGCGGCGACAAGATGAGTAAATCAAAGGGAAACGTGGCCGACCCTAATATGCTTATTGATCGTTACGGCGTGGACGCGGTGAGATACTATCTTCTTCGAGAGGTTCCTTTTGGTGCGGACGGGGTGTATTCGCTTGAATCTTTTTTAATAAGATACAATAGTGACCTTGTTAATGATCTTGGCAATCTTGTAAAAAGAACATATGCTATGAGCAATCAATATTTTGGCGGCAAGATAAGCGATAACGGTGAGAGCGGCGAATTTGACGAAGAATTTATTATGGCAATCAAGGGACTGTCAGGAGAAACCGCCTCGCAAATGGATAAAATTACCTGCTCTAAAGCTCTTGAGAACATATTCTCTGTAATAAGCCGCGCTAATAAGTATATAGACGATACCAAGCCGTGGATTCTGTTCAAGCAGCCGGAGCAAAAAAAACGCCTAGAAAAGGTGCTTTATAATCTATTGGAATGTATTAGAATCTGCGCAACCTATCTTACGCCATTTTTGACCGAAAGGCTTGGTATTATTTTTGAGGGGCTTGGACATGCGGTTCCTTGTGATTTTTCTGCGGCTGTGTACGGTAAGATTGAGAGGTACGAGGTTACCGAACAACCCACTCTTTATCAAAGAATGGATATAAAGAAAGAACTTGCGGAAATTGAGGGTAAATCTAATTTGCCGGAGAAGGATACTAAGCTTCAGCAAAAGGATGTTAAATCGGTGCAAAAAGAAACTACGTTTGTTCAAAATAACGTTACTCCGACAGAAGGAGGAAAGCCGCAAATAAGCATTGACGAATTTGATAAATGCGAACTTAAGGTGGCTGATGTTATCGAGTGTGAAAAGGTAGAGAATGCCGAAAAGCTGTTAAAGCTAAAAGTCAGAATCGGCGAAGAGGAACGTACAATCGTCAGCGGCATAGCGAAAAGTTATCAGCCGTCTGACCTTATTGGCAAACAGGTTGTAGTTGTAGCTAATTTAAAGCCAGTTAAGCTAAAGGGCATATTAAGTCAGGGAATGGTTTTATGCGCTGACAATGGCGAAAGCGTTTGCATTATTTCGCCGAGTGAAAAAATCAAGAGCGGCGGTACTGTATGTTAATAGATACTCATACGCACCTTACCGATACAAGGCTTGACGCTTCCGAAATTATTTCATGCATGCAAGCCGACCGATTGGAAAAGTTGATAACGGTTGGGTACGACTACGATTCAAGTATGGACGGATTAAGGATAGCCGAGGAGAATCAAAGCATATATTGCGCATTAGGAATTCATCCTTCCGATGTAAAACGCGCAAAGGAAAGTCAACTCTATGATATAGCATCTCATCTGTCGCACCCAAAAGTTGTCGCAGCCGGGGAAATCGGGCTTGACTATCACTATGAGGACACCGACAGGAAATTGCAGCAAGATTGGCTTATAAAGCAGATTGAAGTTTATTCGCCGCTTAACGTACCCTTCATTTTCCACCTTCGCGATGCTTATGAGGACATGTACCGTATTATCAGCGAAAGGAAGCACCTCATTAATGCGGGGGCGGTAATGCACTGTTTTTCAGGCTCACTCGAAACTGCACTAGCCTATATAAAATTAGGGTTTTATATTAGCTTTAGCGGCACGATAACATACCCGAACGCCAAAAAATTTTCCGAGATTATAAGTACACTACCCAAGGATAGATTGCTTATTGAGACCGATTGCCCATATTTAGCTCCGCAGCCGCACCGCGGTCAAACTAATAAGCCGGCATATGTTAGATATCAAGCGGAAAAAATTGCCGAAATTCTTTCAAACAGCGTAGAATCGATAGAACAATTAACGCTGAAAAACACATATGCGCTGTTCAAAAAAATGAAGATTTAATCTAGGTGTTTATCACCGCCAACGAAGTGAGAGTCGCGACCATGCTTGCATGGTCATGACCGAACGAGGCAGGCGGGCAAAGGGTTTAAAACCCCGCGGTCTTGCCGCGGAAGGCGCGATGTGAGCAAAGCGAACACTGCGCGGGTTCAGGGCTTGCCCTGAGGTTAAAAACACTTTATCATAGATAATATATTTTTGATATTGCAAACAATTTAAGGATAAAGTTTTTAAGACTATAATTTGATTTGCAATTATTAATTCTATTTAGTAAGCAAAAAGGGGAAAGGAATGAGCGATACTTATACATACAAATTCGGAGACAATTTATATATTAACCTTACCAACCGCTGCCCATGCAACTGTACTTTTTGTCTTAGGAATAATGGAGACGGAATAGGCGGCAATAAGCTATGGTTAAAAAACGAGCCTACTGCACAAATGGTAATTGATAGTATAAAAATTCATGATACTTTTGATGAGGCGGTTTTTTGCGGGTTCGGCGAAAGCACCTACAGACTGGACGCGATAATAGAAATATCAAAATATCTCAAATCTGAAGGACATAAAACCCGCCTTGACACCAATGGCTTAGGCAACCTTATCAACGGCTATGACATTAGTGATAAGCTTATAGGATTAATAGATACCGTTTCGGTTTCCCTTAATCAATCGGATGCGGCAAAATATAACGCGATTACTTTACCATCATACGAAAATGCTTACGAAGCGATGCTGGATTTTACTAAAAAGTGTACGCAAAAAGGTATCCGTGCCATTATGACGGTAGTGGACATAATTCCAAAAGATGATATCGAAAAATGTAAAGCAATCGCCGCAAGTTGCGGCGCGGCTTTTAAGATAAGAGAGTACATAAAATAAGGTTTAGATCATACAGTTTTGTCTAGCGGCGACATATGCCAGGCCGGCAAAGAAAAAACGGATTACGAAGAGGAGAACCAAAAATCTTTTCCCGCCTTAACGGAACATGAGGCGATTAGCAAAACATTACGATAAAAAGTAAATTTTATATATAAGGAGACAAATATGGAAAAAAAACTACAACAATACGCAGAACTCATCGTTAAGCAGGGCGTCAACCTTGAGCGTGGAGAGGAGCTTTGCATAGCATGTCCTACGCACTGTGCGGACTTCGGGTATCATATCGCTGAAGAGGCCTATAAAGCGGGCGCAAAAAAGGTTACTATGTTCTACGGTAACGAAAAAATGTCCAAACTTTCATATATCTATTGTGACGATGATACTCTTACCACTATTCCTGATTGGGTTGTTAAATCAAGAGAGTACGTTATTGAGAAAAAAGCGGCATTCGTCAGTATTATTTCCAGCGATCCTGAAATCTTCTCGGACGTTAATCCTGAGAAGATCGCGCTCGCCGGCAGAGCTATGAGCAAGGCTCTTGAAAAGTTCAGAGAATCTACTTCAAGCAACAAAACACGTTGGTGCCTTGTTGCCGCTCCGCAACCGGAATGGGCAAAGAAAATCTTCCCTAATTTACCTAAAGAGGAAGCTGAAAACATGCTTTGGGATTATATCCACAAAACCATCAGGCTTGATACAGGCGATGCTCTCAAGGCATGGAAGAATCATCAGGACGCGCTGGCTAGACGCTCAAAATACCTTAACGATGCCAAAATTAAAACCTTCCACTACAAAAACAGCTTAGGAACCGATTTTACAATCGGTATGACCGACAGTTATCACTTTACCGGCGCGGTAGAAAAATCATTCTACGGAAGAGAGTTTACCGCAAATATTCCTACCGAGGAAGTTTTTTCTTCTCCGCACAAAGATACTGCTAACGGTAAGCTATATTCATCTATGCCGCTTATTCACCAAGGCAATATTATCGACAAATTCTGGTTTGAATTCAAGGACGGCAAGGTAATAAACTACGGCGCTGAAAAGGGTATCGAAATCTTAAAGAATATTCTTGAAACTGACGAGGGCGCAAAGCACCTTGGCGAGATCGCACTGGTCGGTTATAATTCACCAATCCAAAATCTCAAAACTCTTTTCTACTGTACATTATTTGACGAGAATGCAAGCTGTCATTTTGCTTTAGGCAGAGGCTTTGCTGCTTGTATCGACAACGGGTTAAACATGAGCCGTGAGGAGCTTACGGCTGCTGGAGTTAACCATTCCTTAGAACATGTTGACTTTATGGTTGGTACTGCAGACCTGGAAATTACCGCTACAACCGCAAGCGGTAAGGTGATTGATGTATTTAAGAAAGGAGATTGGATTATTTAGCTGCGTTCCTTATATAATTGTTTGCTACTTGATTCATAGAAATGACCTTGGTGAGTATGCTAGATACATGCCAAGGTCATTTTATTTCAGGAGCAAAAATGCTTCCAAGGGCATTTTTGCGGGCATGACAAATGTTTAAACCAATTTAACTCTCTAGCGGAATAGCGGAACAAACTTTTCAAAATCTTTGATTTGGAAAATGGATACAGGACTTGCTCTTGGGTTTAATATCCTTTATTTGTTGTCCGCTTGCGTTTCTATTACCTCCTACAGCTTGCTTGGTTTTTGGCAAAGGATTATCAGGAAAAAAATGGGAGAGAGGAGAGTATAAATCAGGAAGGTTGGCGGCGAGTTTTGTATCGCTACTTTTATTATGTTGCGTTCGTTTATGATAGTTTGGACGGGAATATTGGGCTTGATCAGCTTGTTTGGGTTTTCGCAAAATAACTTATCAAGATAGATAAATATCAGTTTTTGTTCTTTTTGCTTTTTGATATGTAGGAGTAGAGAAAGGACTAGTGCTATAATAAGTATCAGTGTCGAAATAATTATCGAGGTTAAGGCAAGGACGATCAATATGCCCATAAATCCTAAGATAAGACCAAGAACGGTTAATGGCAATACGAATTTAAGAAGATATTCAAAAGGTGGAACAAGATTGAATGTTAGTCTTGCCCTTTTTTCGTTGCTCTTTATTTTTGCCGCGCTTGTTGAGGCAAGCATAGCAGTAGCAATAGAATAAGCGGAAGAACCTAAATAACTTTCATCCGATAAATAGAGTATTTTCTTGTGATAGTCGTAATTGTCTCGTTTGCCGCCCCGATTCCTGATTACTTTTATATCGAATAATTTGAAGCAGTTAAGCAGATTTCTTGCCGCAGAGTAGCCGTTTGCCATAGAGGTTATAGAATGGCCTCGGTGCTTACGGTTTTTTCTGGAAAAAAATAAGCCTATAATCAGTCCTAGAGTTGATATCACGGCTATAAAAATCGTATAAGCAATAATTATTGTTTTGTCCGCAAAAGTGCTGTTTGCGGCGGCAGTTAAAAAAACTTGCATATTATCCCCACTATGTTGACCTATCTAATTACATATGCGGATAGAGAAAATTATGTGACAGTAGAAATCTAATAAAATTACAAGCCTAAACATAGCCCGGTTGAAAATATTCTTGATACGATTGTTTTTCAATTAAAGTCCTTTTAGGAATATAAATATTGTTTTTCCTTATTTACTGCTAAAAGAGTGGACAAAAATGTTTTATTTCGGATAACCTGCGTTATTTTTCGCTATTCCTTTGTTTTATGACAAGAAGGTTTAGACAAAAAAATTACCAAAATTCTATAATGTCACACCATTCTACAAATAACGTTTTAATACTCAAAAATTAGCATTTGCCAATTTGATTTGTAGGGTGTTATAATAAAATTGTTCTAAGGAACCTATACAAAAAGGTGCAAACTTTGTGGCATAAGCAACCGTATCTGCAGAACGGGTCGCCACCACAATATTACAGCCAAGCAAATCGTGGCAAATACAAAATCAATTTCAGTAACTAAGGAGCAGATAATGAAAATAAAATTAATGTTAGTGGACGACAATGCAGAATTTATCAATGAGGTTAGGGAATATTACGATGATAATGACGATTACGAAATAGTTTCGTCGGTAGATAATGGAGAAAAAGCAATTGCAGAATTTGCTAAAGTAAAACCCGACGTACTTATTTTAGATCTTGTTATGCCCAAGATTGACGGTTTCGGCGTACTGGAGTATGTACGTGACAATAACTTGAAGACGGGCATGAAAATTATTATTGTTTCTGCTCTTTCGCAGGATACTTTTATCGCAAAAGCCATGAATCTCGGCGCCGATTATTTTATGCGCAAGCCTGTAAATATGACAAATCTTTCGGAGCGGATAAACGAATGTACAATAGGAAAGGCAGCTAGCGTTCCGGCGCGTGTGATCAAGAACAAGAGCGTGGAGGAAAAGATAACCAATATTTTTATTACAGTTGGAATTCCCGCTCATATCAAGGGCTATCAGTTTCTCCGCGAGGCGATAAAAATGGCTATCGAGAATCCCGACATTATTAACAGTATAACCAAAAAGCTCTATCCTGAGGTTGCCAAGCGTTTTTGCACCAGCTCATCCAAAGTTGAGCGCGCCATCCGTCACGCAATCGAGGTGGCATGGAATCGCGGCAAAATCGAAAACATAAACTCTCTTTTCGGCGTAAGAGTATACAATCACAACGAGAAGCCCACCAATGGCGAGTTCATAGCACTTGTTGCCGACAAAATGCTGCTAGAAAGCGTATAGAAAAATCGCCGTCTATTTCTGGTTATAAAGAGAACAAAGCGCGCTAATCTATTGTGTTATGATATAGATTAAAAAATAACCTTCCAAAATAGTTTACTCCTCTCTCAGTCCCTGTTACTACAAAATCCTCATGTAGTTGCAGGGATATTTTTATTATGGGGGCAAAAATACTTGCCAGCAAGGACATTTTTGCGGGCATGACAAATGTTTTCTGCTGCGTAACAAATTTTTTTGAAAAGCGGGTCAGGATTTGCCTTATGATTTAATACCTTTTATTGAATTACAACAAAAAGTAGCTTAAAACAACTATTAATTTCAAAAAATCGGTTGCATGTTGTAATTTTTAGAATATAATTAATATATAAACAAGTTTGAAAACTTGAATAAAAAAGGAGCTGTAGTGTTTATGAACGGAGAGAATACAATGGGTATCTACAATGAGAAAAATATAGGCGAAAGGATTGCTCTGGGGCGCAGCAAAATAAATCTGTCGAGAGCGGATTTAGCTGAGCTTATGGCTGTCTCGGTTCAAGCTGTTGGCAAATGGGAAAGAGGGGAATCTCTGCCTGATATAATAACCCTCAAAATGCTTTCTGATGTATTCAAAGAAGATATAAATTTCTTTTTTGGCGAAGAAACGGTGGTGCCTGCCGGACAGGATAAGGAAATTTTTAAGCAGCGTAAATGGGATATGTCGGCTGCAGTTTGGAAGGATGCAGATTTCTCGGGTTTGACAAATTTGTCGGAAAGGTTCAAAAGCAGTAATATCAAAAAATGCAAGTTTATTCGCTCTGATTTATCAGGAATAACCTTTAGATCGAACAGTATACAAGGGTGTGATTTTAGTGGCGCTAAGATAAGCAGTGCTAAATTTTCCATGTGCAATATGACAAAAAATAACTTTAGTGATTGTATCATCAAAGATACGGTAATAAAAATGTGTCATCTTCAAGACAGTATTTTTTCTAAAGTTGATTTTACGGACGCGGAAATCAACGGTTGTTCATTTAACAAGAATGATCTTGGCGGGGCAGTATTTAACAGAACAATCTTTATCAATAGCTCATTCAACAATCTTATAATAGACAGTGATATAGCGGACTGCTCATTTGTAGGTTGTTTATACAAAAATGTACAGTTTAGCGGCGTGAATTTCAAAAATACCTTCTTTAAGAATCAAACCATCAAAAAAACTATTTTCAACAATTGTACTGCCGATAGTCTTACTTATGCTTTTTTAAAGAACAGTAAGGCAGATCTTAGCGGCATAAGGTGTATTAATGAAAAATAGATCACTATGCGCTGGAAGGTGATAATATTGTTTAGAATGCTTAGATTTATACCTTTTCGCAATGGTTCTCTGCGTTATGTTTTTTCTTGTGTTTTGCTAAATGAAAAGGTAGGGTTAATAATATAATATAAGGCATAAATAACAAAATTGCAGGAAGCAGAAAAAAGAAATTATACGGTACGATCTGCCAAAGCATATCTGTAAAAAAATCGCCTTTTAATCCATATGTAAAAAAGTAGTTTGCTTCAGGCGCAAGCCCCGTGGTGCGAAAAATAAGATTTACAACATGTATTGCGGCAGTCAGCGATACCATTAATACCGCAGGCTGCCAAACAACCTTAAATGAAGGCGTAAATAGCTTGAATTTTATTAATAAAACAGGTAGAACGACAAGCATGCTATGATAATAAAAGTAAACTAAGCAAGTAAATTCAAACAGTTCTTTTCCTCTAAAGGCAGGATCTATTGTCAGCAAAGCTAAAGATGCGAGAGGTATGCCAAAATAAACCTGATATGCAAGAAGGAATTTGTTTTTTATTAAGATAGCCAAAGGTAAAAGAATTAAATTGATATTGCAAAAATGCAAAGGTAAGTTAGTTAATATATTAAAATTGTATTCCGGCGTGTTTGATTGCACTATTTTATACGAAATATAAAGCAAGATATTAAAAACGCATATCAATAGCAAGACTGTTCTTTTTGCTTTATCATTTCTTTTTTGTAAAGAAAAATTCAATACCAAAAATATCAGAACGGGAATAATAACAATTGTTAGAACATGAGGTAAATTAAAACTTTCTACTATCATAATTAAATCCTATTTTGATTTTACTCTATTTTATATTAATGCTTGAAAAAAAGCAAATAAAATAAGAACTTGATAGGCCTTAACGCATAAGAAAGGACATATCTTACGGTGCATTAAATCGAATATAAATAAAATAACGGATAAATTCGAATATTATAAGTATTCGGCAGTGGTTAGCTTTGTTGTATTGTGTTAATAATTATTAAAGAATTTTGCGAGGTTTTATATGATTAAAAAAATTGTAAGCTTAGGTATTTTCTTGATTATGGCGTTTTCGTTTACGGCATGTTCTGCTTATGAAATTAAGGCTGAGGATTTAATGCGGAATATTACGGCCGCGCCCGTTAATTATAATAACGCCGACGATGATTTTATAAACGCGGCGGCAGATTTTTCGGTGGAATTATTTAAAAATGCTGTTTCAAAAACAGAAAACTCACTTGTTTCGCCAATCTCAGTTTTGCTCGCCTTGGCCATGACGGCAAACGGCGCGGATAAAGATACTCTAGTTCAAATGGAAGCTGTTTTAGGCGGAAACTTAAATATACAAAAACTGAACGAATATCTTTATTCTTATGTTAACTATTTACCCGATGAAGACAAATCACATTTGAATATTGCAAATTCTATTTGGTTTAAAGATAATAATTTTACTCCGAATCAACAGTTTTTGCAGACAAACGCCGATTATTACGGCGTGTCCGCATATAAATCCGCTTTCGATAAACAAACCGTTAAGGATATTAATACTTGGGTAAAGAAAAATACAGACGGGCTGATTAACGGTATTATAGAAGATATTCCTGCCGAAATCATTATGTATCTCATAAATACGGTATTGTTCGATGCCGAATGGCAAACGGTTTATCATAAAGACTCCGTTAAAGATGGAGAATTTACGACTATAAATAACGAAAAACAAACGGTTAAATTTATGCACTCAAGCGAATCGATATATTTGCAATGTGATAACGTTAAGGGTTTTGTTAAACCTTACTTTGGAAATAAATATAGTTTTGTAGCGTTATTGCCGGGCGAAAGCATTTCTATCGACAAATACGCGGCAACGCTTACGGGCGAAGTTTTTATGAATATTCTTGAAAACCAATCAGCGGCAACTGTAATCGTTGCTTTGCCGAAATTCAGCTATAAGTATTCGATTGAAATGAATGACGCGTTACATTCTATGGGAATAACCGATGCGTTTTCCCCTAATCTTGCGGATTTTTCAAAAATGGGAAACGCAGACGGTAATATTTATATAAGTCAAGTTTTGCATAAAACTTATATATCTGTAGATGAACTTGGTACAAAAGCGGGCGCGGTAACTTCGGTAGCGCCGGCCGCAACTTCTGCACCCGAAAAGCTATATGAGATTAAATTAGATCGCCCGTTTATTTACGCAATTGTTGATAATGCGACAAATCTTCCGATATTTATGGGCACTTTAATGACTTGTAAATAACAGGTATTATACTAAGTAGCAATAAATTGCAAATAGCCGGCGAAATCTTTTTGGTCTAAAACGAACTAAAATGCTCTCCTGTAGCGCTGCTACAGTCTGCGCTTTTAGCGCATTTTATCCACAAAAATCTATTCGCCTTTGAATGTGCAATTTATCGCTACTTAGTATTAAACCTAGGAAAGATTTAGATCACTTTTCAAAATCTTTGTCATGCCATAGAATAGCAAAAGTGCTTTTGTATGGCATTTTTGCTATTGGAATAAATGGTATTAAACCACCAGGGCAAGCCCTGGACCCACTTTTCAAAATCGAATATTTGAAAAGTTTGTTCCGCAGCAGAGCTGCGAGGTATTAAACCTTTGTCGGCGTCGCAAAAATGCCCTTGCTAGCAAGCATTTTTGCTCCTGGAATAAAAAAATTGTGGCAGATTTTTTGGAAGATGATAAATAAATTAGTGCAATATATTTTTACTCTTCATTAAATAAATCATAAATCCGTATTCCTAAAATCCGCGCTATCTTAAATAACGCTATAATCTCAAAGTTATCGTTATTGTCGTAAATTTTATTTAAGGTTTTCGTTCCTATCTTGCATCTTCTGCAAAATTCGGTCTTTGAAATCTTGTTTTTAGCTATGTAGCTTTCAATCAATTCTGTTCTTATTGTATTTATCATATTATTACTCCTTTTGATACCAATCGGTATAATGATATTATATTGATACTGTTTGGTATCTGTCAAGACTTTTGATACCGTTCAGTATAAAATATTATTAAACAGTATCGGTATGGTAAAAAATATGAATAAATTCGCAGAACGATTAAAAGATTTAAGGGTAGAGAAAGGCTTAAGCCAAAGAACGCTTGCTAAAGAACTGAAAATTAGTCAAGCGGCTATTGCACGTTGGGAAGCCAATCTTCAAATTCCTAATATAGATTCGGCAATCTTAATAGCAAATTATTTTTCTGTTACGACTGATTATTTGCTCGGATTTGAAAACGGAATTTAAAGAGCAACATCCGAATTTTTATGAGAAATCATAATGGAATAAAATATAAAAACAACTAAATCATGGGATTTTCTGTAACAACATAATTATTATATGAAAAATCTGTAAACCTGTTGACGACAAAATAAATGTTGTGTTATACTTGCATTAACCTTGGAAAGGAGTATGTTTATACAAATTTTCACAAACAATAAAATTACTACATTATAAAAAAAGGAGAGAAAAAAGGACATGAAAAAAATACTAAAGGCAGGCACAATAATTGTGGCTGCTATATTAATGGTGAGTGTAGGCGTATACGCCGCCCTTCTTAACAATTCCGTAAACTTTAACATCGGCAGCAACGTAACCTTTACCACCGGGGTAGGCGTGCGTATGGACATTACCGGCGTGCTTGCCGGCGGATTTGTTGAAGATGACGAAGCGCTTGAGCCAGAAGATGTGCGAAACTATACGGGCGCGACATATGCGGCTGATTCTGAAATCTCAATTGATGCAGATCAGTGGACAATAGGTGATATAGAGTTTGTTGTTGTAAGCGGAAAAGCTGCTATTACATATACCTTTACATTTACAAACGCCGGAACAGCGGATACCATTGTTTCGATTGGCGTGCCGAGTAGTTTGGGAAGCCGTCTTGCTCTTACGGGCGGACTTAGCGACGGCGAGGTAGAACCAACTTATAGCAATACCGGAACGGCAGGAACGACAGTGGCAACAAAAACACTTACTTTTGTTTATACGCTCACTCTTTCGGATTTTAGCCAAAATTTGGGATCAACATCAATCAACTTTACTGTAGAAATGGCGCTTGCGTCAGACAACCCTTAATCTCGCGGCAAATTAATCAGATATAAAAATTCATAAGAATTTTATATATAAGGAGAATAAAAAATGAAAAAGATTTTAAGAACAGGTGTAATGCTGATTATAATGGCAGCGCTAATTACCGCCGGAGTATATGCTGCGGCTACAGCGGGAAACACACTTAATAACACAGAATCTACCGTACAATTTACGGCGACTGATGTTTTTGCAACCGTAGTAGGAACAGTAGACAATGTAGGAACAGGCGGTACTGCATCGTACGACGAAAGCACGTATACCAACCTTACAACAAATGCTGCCCTTCCTACATGGAAAATGGGCGCAATTGAGCTTACCAAAACAACCAATTCAGTAACCGTAACTTTTACTATTACAAACAACGGAAGCAAAACTGTAACCGTAACCGTAACGCCGCCTACCGCGCCGACCGGAACTTCTTTAGCCGGAGGATTAAAAACACCGGCGGAAGGAAAATTTGACGGAGGAAACGTCTCATCCGCTCTTGCTTTGGACGGCGTTGCCGAATTTTCTTATACTCTTACACTTACAGATTACAGCAAATCTATTTCTGCTACAGCTTTTAACTTTAAGGTAGAATTGGAATAAAAATTATTACCCCCGGATATTTTAAAAATAAAAGCCAAATTGCAAACAATCATTACATTCTCTTGTATCAAACTGCATTACGGTTACTATCAAACAGCGAATTCAGTTATTTTAAAACTTCTTTTTAAAGGAGCAAAATAATTATGACAAAATTAATAAAAGGCATTTTAGGGGCTGTAATCGCACTGTTAATAATAAGCGCGGGCGTTTGGGCAATGGTTACCGAAAATTTGGAGTTTGGCGGTCGCATAACCTTTTCGACGGACGGTGTCGCTGTAAATATAAGCGGCACCGTTCATCACGGTTTAACAAAAGTGGACGAATATTCTTATGATTATGCTACACAGTCGGCTCCTGCAAATTGGAGTATAAACGCAATTGCATTAACAAAAACTAATAACGTAATTACATACTGCTTGGTGTTTACCAACATCGGCTTAAACAACCTTAATATCACTATTACAAGGCCAACTAACATACCCGCGGAATTTTCATTCACGGGCGGATTAGTAAGTGAAACAGACAGGAACGCAGATTCTGTTACTATTGCAGGCGAAGAAGAGGCGGAATTTGTCTACGTTTTAACATTAAACGAGTTTTTAACAGCACAGGACTTTAACGCGTCTTTTGCCGTAGCCGTAGCGGAAACGGTTTAGAAATTTATCACCGCCAACGAAGTGAGAGTCGCGACCATGCTCTTGCATGGTCATGACCGAACGAGGCAGGCGGGCAAAGGGTTTAAAACCCCATGGTCTTGCCGCGGAAGGCGCGATGTGAGCAAAGCGAACACTGCGCGGGTTCAGGGCTTGCCCTGAGGTTAAAAACCCTTTCTTGCCCTGAGGTTAAAAACCCTTTATAACTTAGAAATTTACAATCTGTTTTTTTAGAGCGGATTTTTAATAAAAAATTGCTTTTTATCAGGAGTTTATTGTTGGAAAAAATACGCAAAAATATTATATTATTGCTTATGCTGGGGATATTATTTACCTCGGTAGGTATAGTATTTGGCGCGGAGGGCAGTCCAAGGCTGTCCACAACCGGAACAATAGCTTACACTGCGGACCCCCCTCTACCTGACCCCACTCCCGCTGTTACGGCTTTAGGCGGCATAACATGGAACGCTACAACCGGTAAAGAAGGTTTTAATATTAGTACCGCCGTAGGTTTTTCTTATATTGCGTCCGATGTGTACGTAACTTTAGGTAGCCCGGATGGTAACAAAATAAGTCAACTTTATTTGATTACAAATGCTGCAGAGTGTTCGCCTGACAAACTGCAAGCACTTATTGACAGTAGCGCCGCAAAAAAAATAAGCGGCGAAAAAACGTACAATATAACTGCAAACATTGCTTACAACGCCGCAGGCGTTTATTCCGGGTTTACTGATACCTTGCCTAGTATTACTGCGGGCGGAAAGGTGGACGGCAAAATGTCTAACGGCGAAAGTTGCACGTTAACCGGCTTTCCTATCCGCCAAATTACAACGTCATCGACAAAGGTCTCGGCGTTATTTAATAATAATGCCGGAACAATCCAAAACATAAAAGTAGTAAATCCGACATTTACCGCCGGTTATTATTATATCGGCGTAGCTTGTTATTCCAACAGCGGCACAATAGCAAATATAGAGACATCTTCTAGCGTAACATTTTCCGGCATCACTCACTTTGGGGGAATAGTTTATTCCAGCACCGGCACGATAAATTCTTGTACAAATAAAATTAACGCAATTTCATCAAACTCCTACGCGTCTTACGAAGTAGGAGGTATTGTTGCCCAAGCCGGCGGAATAATTAGTAATTGCACAAACTCCGGTACTCTTACGAGTAATTATTATATATACGGAACTCTATACGGAATTGTAGGCGGAATTGTAGGAGAAGCACGTTCTACCTTAAAATCCACCTTAGAAGTTTACGGCTGCAATAACTCCGGTAAAATTACCGCCGACATTTACGGCGGCGGAATTATTGGGTATTCCGATAATAGCTTAACAATTACAACCTGCTACAATTACGCGACAATAAGCGGCGACTACGGCGGCGGAATTGTTGGGTATGGTGGTAATATTGCAACAATTACCGACTGCCACAATGAAATAAATGCCACTGTAACCGGCGGCACCGACGGCGGTGGAATTGTAGGATATGGTAATAACTTAACAATTACCAACTGCCACAATTACGCGAAAATACTAGGACTTGGCTACGCGGACCTAAGATTCTTGCCAGGTGGTGCCGGAGGAATTGTAGGAGGCTCGGACAATGAGTTTAATATAAATGATTGCACCAATAATGGCAGTATTAATCCTAATGATCCAATCTACCCAAATAACGCCGGCGGTTTTGTTTCCGGCGGTATTATTGGCTATGCTTTTAACGGCGGCGGTACTATTAATAATTGCACTAACAACGGTCGTGTCTATGCTTATTATTACGCAGGCGGAATTATCGGGCAAATCTATGCAACTATGTGCTTTGAAATAAATTCTTGCAAAAGCACTGCAAAATTATTTTGTGATAAATGGGATTGTGAAAAAACCTCAATAGGGGGAGTAGCAGGATATATTATTTATGAAGAAACATTTACGATTCAGTACTGCGAAGTAGCAGGAGAAATTTTGTATTTTCTCAGTAATAAGTGGACGACGCTTATAAATATCGGCGAACTGGTAGGATTAATAGAAGAAGGAGATTCCGCCTATGGATATTATGACATAACAAATAATTCTGCTAACTATGTTATTACATGCCTCGGATCCGTCTAAAACATCCACACATTATTATTTAAAGGAGACAAGCTTTTGCGGAAAGGAAAATTCAAATCGATAATAAGTCTTATAGCTAATACGCTGTATACGCTTATTTTTCTGTTTGTTTTGTTGATTACCGTAAACGCGCTTAGGGGGACTATAACGCATACACAGCCCGCTATATTCGGCTATACCGTTTCGCAAATCCTATCCCCGTCAATGACAAAATCCGGCTTTTCAGAGGGCGATTATGTAGTAACAAAGGCAGTTTCGGACGCCTCCTCGCTTAAAGCCGCCGACGGTGATGCTCCCGGAGACATCATATCGTTTTATGTTCATAAGGATAGCAGAAAACCTGTACTGAAAAATGACAACCGTTCGGACGCCGTGGTTTTCTTTCATGAGATAGTAGGGATAGACGAGAGCGGCGCGTTTATAACAAAGGGTTCGTCAAATTCGCAGGCGGACGAGCATCACGTGCCTTTCGAGTCCGTTTCGGGCGCATATGTTGAAACGGGCGCGGCCGCTGACTTTATTATAAAGGCGGTGCTTGCGGGCAACAGGTTTTTATATTGGGTGATACTGGTATTTTTGCTGGTAGGTTTAAGACAGTTTGTCGTGCTTATAAAGGCAATTGCAGAGCTTAAAATCCAGCGCGAGGTTACAAGCGGAGAGCGACGGCTTTTAGACAAAGAATGTTTCAGCCGCAACCTTTTTGGCGAGTTCGGTCCGTCCGGCAAGCAAAAAATTTTGAAAAACGCGCCAAGCGGATTGTCGCTTTTGTACGGATATTTGCTTTACGGAAAAGTATCCAAAAGCGACGAGCAAGCCGCGGCAATGCTTAAAGGAAAGCGCTGCGGAATCGTGGACGTATTATGCTTGACTTATGCGAAAGAAAATGGCAGTGAAATAGACAAGGACGAATATATAAAATCGCTGCCGCCGGCAAAAAAGGGTTTTGAAAAATACCGTAGCGGCGGGCAAATGCATCGCGAATTAGAACGGGAAAAAACGAACGCGTTTTCGTTATTTTTGGCGTGCTTGTTATTTTTCGTATTGTATATGTGTATTGCCTTTGCGACGAATTATTTTGCAACGGTGCTTTGGTACGAGATTTTAATTATATTTATATTGCCGGCGGCAACAATGCTGTTTTACTTTATTGTAAAGTGGGAAAACAAACGCTCTGTCAAAAAGCTTGAGGAGTCTTTAAGGATACCACCTAATCTTCCTGAGCGGTATCATTTTATAATGTATCCGGATAATTTCAGCAAGGATGAAGTAGAGAAGTGTGCTATCGAAATCGAAACCGGATTGCAAGATGCTTTAATAGGTCATAATTCTTAGCAGAAATGCGCGTTAATATACGGCGGCTAAAAAATAGGGTTATAAAACCCTCGTGGACAGATGTTATACGGCTCAATATAACGAATTCTTATGGAACTTATGTCGGTCGGGAATGATAAAAATTACCGCGACAGTTTAAGTCCGGAAATACATAAGGATGGGTTTTTATAGGTATATCCGGTAAATCCTAAATAGCGTCCGATTTTTGAAGAGACGGGAAGTTGAAATCTATAACTTTCCCGTCTCTTTTGGATTCTTTGTCAAATTCCGGAATTTTAGACATATTGTTTGTTAATAACTTACTTTGTTTTGTTTGTACAAAACTTGACAAAAGCGCTTGTTAAATATATAATAAAATGGACATGCTGAAAGCGGAAAAGCCTACTGAATATTTATACAAGAAAGGCTTGTATTATTTTCCTCAAAAAACCAAGGTTTTTGTGTGGGGAAATGATGTTATAGTTGACATTCCCGGCAGAAAGCCGATAAATATAACAAAATATAAAAAAGAGAAAATATCGGATAGAGACGCAAAAAACGCCTCAATTAACCTTCCTGTAACCGATAACGGCGCCAAGCTGTTTAGAGAATACAAGCAGGTTAGCGACTATCTTTGTGCCAATCCTAAGCTTAGTCTACTTACTTTTGACTATGCGACCAGTCACGAACTTGCTCTTTTGGTATTTTTTAAATCCCACGATATGATTGAGGCAGGCAAGGTTATGAGCGAAATCAAAAATTCTCTGCCTTACCTGATCAATATTTTCAGAAATCCTGTTATGCACCTAAAGGACGTTGACGCGGTACTGACGCTAGAGGCGGTCAAGCGTGTCAACCAAAGCACGGTCAGGCATCTATCGACCCATACCGAGAACTGGGACAACGTTGAGAAAGGGGCGATTACGCCAAGGCGGCTTTTGACAAGGGTGTACGATGATGATTACGGAATTTACGAAAATATAGTTTTCCGTGATTTAATCAACGAAATTTTAAGCTTTTTAAAAAGGCGGATCAATTTCTTGGCAGAAATTATCGATACGCTCAATGAGTCCGTAAGATTGGAGGATTTTAGCAGGCTTGTCCACTCCTCTTACTATCTGGCTATCGGTAAGCTATACACAGGTTTTTATAAAACCGAAAACACACTTGAGATCAATTCTATGTTAAAGGACACAAAGAGTCTTTACGAGAGGATTGCCATTTATAAGCATCGTACGGTTTACGCCAAAAATCTTAATGTAAAGCCGGTTGTGGGAGCGATAAAAAAAACTAATATTTTAAGTATGCACAAGGACTATAAGCATGTTTATACCCTCTACAAAAAGATGAAAAAAAGCACTATTATGCCCAAAGGTGCGGATGCTTATCTAAAGCACGCTTCGGATAACTACATTGAGCAGCTTGAAAGTCAAAAGAGCTATGGTTTGTTCTGTGAAATGCTTATCCTGTTTGCCGCAGCCGGTTTTAATTTTAAGTGTGCCACATCCGACACGGTATTTGAAAATGGCAGTGTATGCGCCAAATTCGCGTTCAAGGATTGGAGTCTTAGGATAGAGGACAGGCATAATGCTGTTTTGGGTTTTTCCACCATCGACTTGATTGTCAAAAACAAAAAAGCTGAGATCAAATATCTGTTGATACCGTTAGCCTATTACTTAGGCGACCAGCGGAAAAAACAGATTGAGCGCATAGTTGAAAGACTGCATAGCCCGAAATCGGGATACGATAAATATATTTTCCTAGACCCTTTTCAATACGGGAAGGATTCGGGTTACGATTACCAAATCAAGCTAAGCATTGGTAGTACCGATCTATTTTACGCCATTCTTCCCGTTTCGATCAATGAGATAAACTCCTTCCGCCGTATCCAAAAAATTCTGTTCGAGGCAATGATGCTGAGTAACATGCAGGACGATACTTGCGGTTTTTGCGGCGGCGTGCTTAATCTTTACGAAAACGGTAAGCACAGTTGCTCTAAATGTAAAACAGTAGTGCGTAATATAAAATGCGTTGCTTGCGGATTAGACTATAAATCTGCCTTTGTCGATACCAAAATTCGGATGAAAGTCAAAAAAGAAGAAAGAATAGGTGATTTGTCGGAATTTTTCAAGCAGGAGAAACGCCATTTGTTCCGTAGTTTGAACATGAAGGGAAATAATGCGGTATGTCCGTATTGCGGCACAGCGAATTGATAAGTTTTCAGTTTATTGTTATGATCATTAATACAGCGCATGTAATAGCTTTGTCTTTTAAGATTAGTAAACGATCGTTAGATTATATTATTCATTTTCAATACAAAAACCAAATAAAAAAGTGCGAAACAATGTATCTAAAAACACTATAAGGAGTATTTTTTATGTTTAAGAAGTTTTGGATGTTGATACTGGCAATTGTTTTAATTTTTGTCTCCATGATGGTTGCCGCATGTGATATGATTCCGACGGCGAATTATAACCAAATCCTCAATGAATCGCTTGACGAATATATAAAGAATTTAAATGTAAGAGATTTTGTATCCGACGAAGATATTAAAAAAATATTAAAGGACATAAACCTGAATGAATTCTTGACGAGAGAGGATATCGAAGAATTGCTTGGTGATGTTGATTTGACCGAATATTTAACCAAAAATGATATCGAAAAATTGTTGACAGGCGTAGATTTGACTCAGTTTTTGAGTCAAAAAGATATGGAAAAACTGCTTGTAGACGTAGATTTGACTCAATATCTAACCAAAGAAGACATGGATAAGCTGATTAATGATGTGGATTTGACCGAATATCTCGACAAAGAGGATATGGAAAAGCTGCTAATGAAAGTAGATTTGACTCAGTTTATATCCGAGGAAGATATGGATAAGCTGCTGGAGGATGCTGATCTTACCAAATATTTAAGCAAGGAGGATATGGAAATATTGTTAGCTGATGTAGATTTGACTCAGTTCCTAAGTAAGGAAGATATGGAAAAACTTCTGGCGGATGTGGATTTGACACAATTTATTTCTAAAGAAGACATGGAAAAGATGCTTGAGGGTATGGATTTGACCGACTATCTTGGCAAAGAGAGCCTCACGAAGCTACTGAAAGAATTGGATTGGTCGGAAATTCTGACAAAGGAAGATTTGGAAGAAATTCTTTTGGGCTTATAAAAAGGACGCAAAACAAAGGGACTTATACTAAGAAGCAATAAATTGCAAATAGCCGTCGAAATCTTTTTGATCTAAAACGAACTAAATGCTCGCCTGTAGCGCATTTTATCCATAAAAATCTATTCGCCTTTGAATGTGCAATTTATCGCTACTTAGTATTAAACTCCATGGCAAGCCCTGTACCCACTTTTCAAATCGAAAATTTTGAAAAATTTGTTCTAAAGCTTTGCTATGATGTTAAACCTTTGTTATGCCCGCAAAAATGTCCTTGCTAGCCGGGCATTTTTGCTCTTGGAATAATATTAATTCTAACGGAGACGGATATGACAAACGAAGAATTAGAAAAAAAGCAGGATGGGGCGGAATTTGATAACGAACGGACGGATATAGCCGGAGCGGATAACAAAAGCGCACAAACATCGAACAATACTTTTGACGGACAGATGCCTCCTCCCAATAACCCCGGCGGTAATTATTACGGGCAGATGCCTCCCAATAACCCCGGCGGTAATTATTACGGACAGATGCCTCCCAATAACCCCGGCGGTAATTATTACGGGCAGATGCCTCCTAATAACCCTAGCGGTAATTATTACGGGCAGACAGGCAGGTATAATGCGGTGCCTGCGCCTAATAACGGGACTGCGCCTGTTACGGACAGATTATCGATGTTGATTAACAAATTTGTCCAATCGTTGAATACAAAAGAAGGACGCTATCGTGCGATTACTGTGGGGCTGTCATTTCTGCTGTTTTTTGTAACGATATTTTCGCTTGGCGGTGCAATTATAAGAGGCGGAGAAACAAGATTAACGCCTTGGCAGGTAATATGGGCGCGTAGTGCTGTCAGCCTTGATGACCGCGAATCGTCGGGAATTAAGCTTTTATTCTATATTTACAAGTTTTTCTATATAGCGGGAGTGGTTGCAAGCATTGTTTTACTGATATGGAAGATTTATATGCTTTTATCGGGCAACAAAAAGCTTTATACCCGCCTGAACTATATTATGGGATTTTGGCTATTGTTTTTGTTACTTTCCATGCTAATGGCGTTCAACTGTATAAATATTTTGAGTGTAGCCGGGGACGATAACTTAACAACAAGTATAACGGGTTTTTTCATTTTCGGGCTGATAATTATAATCGCAAAAATAATAATAGGCGTACGGATTAACAAGGAAAATGAAAATGATGAACTGAAGGAAGCGGGACTATCGTTAGCGCAATCATTCATTTTCTTTACCTTTATGTTGGGTACTCTCATTACCCCGATATATATATTTCCTGGATCGCCGCAACGTATGAACGGATTAGACGTATTGTTATCGCGCAATGACGTGTTAAACTTCTTGAGGATGTCATCCGCAATTAAGGCCATATATGCGATGTTATTTTTCGGTTCACTTATTTCCTTTGCCATAAATATCGTGTTATTTTTCAGAAAGCCCAAGTCATTTATCCGCTTTAACAGCTTTAACAGCTTTTTTAACCTTTCAGCGCTAATAGTATTTGCTGTTATCGGCGCTAATTACACTATTGTTTATTTCTTCTTTTTTATGGAAGGGCAGGTAGGTATCGAGGAGATATTCTCTGTATCCATGAATACATATGCATATATTCCGTTAGTGCTTTTGATTGTGTTTTCACTAGGCGTTGCCGCAAGCAAATTGGCTTTTTCGAAGGTAAATGTGGTCTACAAGGTCTTTGCGGGTAGCGGCGGCGGTACGGCGCGCAACCAATCGGAAGGTGATAAGAAAAAAACTCCGGTATCGGAGGAAGTCAGCGTTTATGACCCTATACCGGCATTTTCAGAAATCGATGTTAGGCTGGCACAGCTTGAAGAGGAATACCAAGAAAAAAAATTACGCGCTGCCGATGGCATTACATTGCCGGAATTGGTTGCCCATGTTGTAGAATATGCCGCTTGCTCAAAAGAGCATTTAAGTTATGGAAAGGTCGATATCAAGTGTTTTATTGCCGGGCTTGCGGCAAGCAAGCTGTCAATTTTACAGGGTATGAGCGGAACCGGTAAAACCAGCCTGCCTAAAATTTTTATGGAAGCAATAGACGGTTACTGTGATTTGGTTGCCGTGGAAAGCTCATGGCGTGATAAGCATGAATTAACGGGCTATTACAACGAGTTTAATAAAAAATTTACACCCAAATCCTTTACGCAATATTTGTATAAAGCTGTACTTACTCCTGATGTACCTTATTTTATAGTATTAGACGAATTGAATCTTTCTCGTATAGAGTATTATTTTTCCGACTTTTTGTCACTTATAGAAATGCGTGAGGAAGAACGTTACATTAAGCTTTTTGATGTTCAATTGTATCCTTACAGCGAAGAGAGGGAAGAATATTTGGCACTTAGAGACGGGCACACCATAGATATTCCAAAGAATGTTTGGTTTATAGGGACGGCAAATCGTGACGAAAGCACCTTCGAAATCAGTGACAAAGTATACGACCGCGCTCAAACAATAATTTTTAATAAGCGCGCCCCTAAGATCCAGTCAAGAGTTATGGGCTATTATAAGAAGTTTGTGCCGCTAAGTGTATTAAAGAAGCTGTTTGACGACGCCCGCTCTATTTCTTTCGACGCTGAAAGCAATGCGGTTATTAAACAGGTAGAAAGCCTGCTTGTTCCCTATAAAATTTCGTTTGGTAATCGCGTACTAAAACAAATGGAGGATTTTGTCAAGGTTTATGTGGCTTGCAGCGATGTTACAAGCAGCGCTGATTTTGGTAAATTCATTCACGAAGGGATCGATTGCATACTTCTTTCTAAAGTAATCAGAAAACTGGAGCTAAAGCAAATCAACGATATAGATTCTTTAATAGAGGAATTCGAGGCTCTTGATCTGCCAAAATGCACAGATTTTTTACTAAGCTTGACTGAAAATGAATAGAAAAAAAGGAGAGATCAAAAATGAAAGGCTTTAGATCGGGCTGTATAGTTTGCGGGCAACCGCTTGAATATTTTGACAGCGTAAAAACGTTGAAATGCGAGGGCTGCGGCAAGGAATTTGAGGCTCATTGTGCTTGCGGGCAGGGTCACTATGTTTGTGACAAATGCCATGCGAAGAAGGCTATCGAGCATATAACTGCTTACGCTATACAATCGGATAGCAAAAAACCATCCGCTATAGCTACGGAAATAATGAAAAACGATTATATAAATATGCACGGTCCCGAACATCATTATCTTGTTGTTGCGGCGCTATTGGCTGCGTTTAAAAATTGCGGCGGCGGGATCGACCTTAAAACAAGCCTGGAAAAAGCGTTGCAAAGAGCGAAAAACGTCCCCGGCGGTATTTGCGGAATGTGGGGGAAGCTGCGGTGCGGGAATCGCCACGGGTATATTTATCAGTATCATAACAGGTGCAACCTCACTATCCGAAAGAGAATGGAGCTTAGCCAACGCCATGACTAGCAAAGCATTATACATCATTTCCCAAAACGGCGGGCCGCGTTGCTGCAAGCGCAACTCTTATTTGGCGATTAATGCCGCAATCGAATTTGTGTCCGAAATTTTTGGAATAGAAATGGAAAAGGACAACAGCATTTGTTGTTCATTTTTTCCCATGAACGAGCAATGCCGTCAATCCGCTTGCCTTTTCTGGCCGATAAAAAATAACAGAACCTTTGTCAATAAATCTGATATTGAATAAAAGCGCAAGTCTTTTTTGATACATCAGCGCGACTGCGTCAAGTTTTTTTTATGCCGCCAAATCTTTTAATTTTGAAGAAAAGTTTATCATAAAGCTGGAAATTATTTTTCATCCACATATAGAATATAGAGATATTGGTCGCATTCCTTGCTGTAAACGATGGGAAAGTAATTCAAGAATTTATAGTAGTCGATTTGGCTTTCTTCAAATATCGATTTGGTTATTGCTTCTTTGGGGTCATCGCCATCTATAAAAGAAAATTTTATCGCATAATTAATGTAAACTTCATTATTTTGGGTTTTTACTTTGTTTTTGATTGTGTCCAAAATAGTAGCATTATATCTTTTGCCGCTTGCATAGATGCTTTTATTTAGGTTTATGTATTTTTTTCTCTTTATTGCAAAAAACGTACCCAAGCATAGGGCTGAAATGGTGCAAAGCAACATTATATAAGCAAGATATTGATAAAAATTATTAAAGCTGTCTTTATTTTTCGATGCCAACACAAAAAATACTGCGGTTATAATTGCGCAAATAATGCTTCCACACAAGAGACAAAACTCAAACCATCCGTTTTGATGGCGGCGCGGCTTTTCGGAATTTAAGGCATAAAGTATTTGTTTATCCAACATTGCGTTACTCTTTTAATGTTTTTTTAAACATTTTAAATATTTTTACTTCGAGCTGTGAGGTATTCTTTTTCCGCTGCGGTAGACGAACCCTAGACTGTTAGAGCCCGTATGTGCGCCGATAATAGGCCCAATCCAACCGATTATTACTTCACATTTATACTCCGAAAGTATCATTTCCTTCAACTCCTCACTAAGTTCAGGAGAGTATCCGTTAGCTATGTAAATTTTACTTCCTTCTATTTTGTCGCCGTGCTTTTCTAACATCTGCATAAAATATTTAAGGCTTTGCTTTAAACCCTTTGCTTTATGGACGACCGTAAGCTTGCCTTCTGAGTCTACCGCGATTATCGGTTTAATATTTAGTACGGTGCCGATATAGGCTGATACGCCGCTCACCCTGCCGCCTCGCTTTAGGTGCATTAGATCATCAACCATAAGCCAATGATGGATATTGTGTTTTATTGTGTTTATGTAATTTGCTGTTTCCGATGCGGTTTTGCCTCCGTCCCTCATTTCCTTAGCTTCGTCAAGGAGATATCTGTGCCCTTGGGTAGCGGATAGGGTATCTATAACGTAAATACGGCTGGAAGGAAATTTTTTCATGCTGTTTTCCGCACCTATACATGCACTGGAGTAGGTTGCAGAGAGTCCGCTTGAAAGGCTCAAATGCACGATATCGCCGCCGGTTTTTTCCAAGATTGAGTCGAAAAATTCCTCGTGAAGGAATGAATTGATTTGAGAGGTGACGGGCTGAGAGCCTTTTTTGAGTTTATTATAAAAGCCCATATATTCTTCATCCGAGGAAAAATCATCCTTTTCCGTGACGCCGCTTATTGTGTAAGATAAAGCAATGTATGGAATATTTTCCTTATTAAGAGTAACACAAAAAACATCACAGGAGGTATCTGTGGTTAAAGTAAATTTCATATTTTGATTTTCCTTTCTTTCTCTTTCTTTGTGCGGCTTGCTTTTTTGAAACGAACTGTTTATCAAAAAGCTTTTTAAAAATAGCATCAAATTCTTCGAATAGCAAAAACGCTATATTATTATAGCCCAAATCAATGCATATTGCAACTACTAATCGCGTTTTAATCTTTTTCTAATTTATTTTTAATTTTATTATCAGTTACATTTAATGATAATTTACTATAATATTGGTGTAAAGAGTTTGCCTTTAG